>CANXYC012401136.1:0-146803 GCA_948193065.1 Aleurites moluccanus | reverse complement strand
AAATTGATGTTAGAAATGTTCAATTGGATAGGAATGAACAACTAATTGATGGTTAATTTGATTTGAAATTGTAAATTGAAAAAATTGAGTTTTCAAAATTTGCTCAATTTGGGGATTTTGGTAAATTAGTGGAAATTAGCTATTGCATTGGCATTTGGAAGGCTTAGGTGAGTTTACATTGCATTTACAATTCCACGTCAAATTAATCATCAATTAAAGAAATCTATAAGGAAATGGAAAATTAAGTTTGGAAATGAAGGAAATGGTACACGGCAAAAGAAGAACAAAAATGGAGAAGAAGATATACAAAAAAATTGTGATTTACAGCCTCATATAAGACAAAAATGATTGTCAAATTATAACTTAATCTCTCAAATTTCAATCTTTGCATTTTGGTCTTTAAATATTCTGAAATTTATTCCGAAAATTCTATTAATATTTTGATACCAGTGTAAAAAGGAAATATGCTTATTTTAATTTATCCTTATTTATAAAAATAGTTCTGGAGTCATTCTGTAACTCCGACTGACCCATTTCCACTATTCACCTTGAATTACTCTTTATTTACCAAAATGTCATTATTCACTTTTCAGTGTTCCTAAATGATTTTCACTTCTTTCTTTTTACCAAAATTACACATAAATTATGGTCATATTTTACCCTCAAGCCAGCTTCAGAAATTTTTCTATTGACCGGACTGCTAATTTCTCGGCAGTGTCCCGACACCGCCAGTTTCCGGAAAAGTTTCAAATTTGCTTTCTAACTGTGTTTCTAAAATTATTCCTCATCAATTTAAGACTAATGAATCACATACTGAAAATTTATTCATGCACATGAGTTAGAAATTTGTAGGGTATTACATTCTACTCCCTATAACATCAATAAACCTAATATAAATTTGTTGTTTTCAGTTTCGCATTCTCAGATTTAAATTCAGGAATCCTTATTTGTAAATATTAATTCATGGCAAACACCCCTCAATTCTTCCAGCTATGTTTATTAGATCTTTGTTTGTGTCGTATATATGGAAATATACCCAGTTAGTTAAATACGAACTAAAGCAACTAAGCAATCATTTAAGAAATCATGTCACCTGAACTCATTGTTTTCACTTTATTCTCTTCACTTTTAGATGCCTCTAGCATTGCACTTATGGCAATGGCAGCTCCATCATCCAGGCGTGCTCTCACATTCTCAACACAAGCCTAGTATGTGATAGAACAGTAAGCATCATGTGCATATAAATATGCATGGAAGCATATCAAGAAAAATAAGAGGAATACACAAAAACTAGTGCCCACAGAAAATTTTACAGGATATAAACAAAACCTTTACTCCAACATTTTGGCCATGTTATTTTGCCATCTGGAACTTTGTCTAAAACAAAAACACCAGGGTTCCAAAATGGCACATTGCACCCATTGTAAACCAGTCTAAACAGATAAAAGGAAAATAGTTATGCATGCAGCATGCATCGCATGACTGTTTGTATGACTTTCTGAAACTATCTTGCATCTATTTCCTCATTCAATCCAACTTCTCCAGGAAGCATATGTTACATGGAGAGTTGAAATATCAAGAAACAGAAGTGACCAGCTGAAAAGGTCAGGAAGATTGGGTATTCTCCTTATTCATGAAGAGACACACACAATTAGAACTTTAAGCAAACATTCTCAATGCAAGACTTATAGGAAAAATATCATGCTCTCATTTGTTTGAATATACAAGTACAAAAAGAAAAAAATTGTAAGTCAAACCCACCTTGTGCCTAGGCTGACGAATAAATTCCTCAAAATTAGCATGCCAAAGAACTACTTGATCTTCTGTAGCGTCACTATCTATGTCAGGCTCTAAGGCATCAAGCTTGCGCTGTAAATGTGAGAAAGAAAGATTAGTATACAAGTAGATTATTGCATGAGTAAACTTCATAATTTGTAAAACAATCAAATACAACCTTGTCTCCAGAATGTTTGTTGGGGGATTTATTCTGGCCTTTTTCTCCATCATCATTTAGTTCAACATCCATTACAAGTGAAAATCTTTTTGCTTCCATAGGCACTGCTGCGGCTAGAACACGTTGTTCTAGGGTTTCTGGTTCCATTACTATATGCAAGTATTAGTAGAAAGGAAACTTATAAATAAATGGGAACTATTTTAGAAAACAGAATTCAGAATGTAGATATCATAATTGGTTAATAACAGGAAAGTCACAATAATGTCATGTCAAGGAATCTAATTATCCATTTTTGGAAGATATAGGTTCCTTTAGACCAAGATGATTAGTTGATTGATAAATCAATAGCTGAATCATAATTTTTGAACCTTTTTCAGAAGGAAAGCCACAAATTCTCTGACATCTATAAACAGAAAAATTTGACCAGGGTTTGACATATAGATCAATGAAAGAGTAGAAGAATTTTCTCCATATTAGTTCTTTATCTTTTTTGCTTTTCCCACAATAAAGAATGTAAAGTATCCTGTCAATCTCCATAGGGATTAAATCCCAAGTCCAAGCCTACCCCTCTAAGGTCTTGTATCAGTTTCAGAGAAAATGGCAGACAATTAAATCAAACCTTTTCAGAATTAGTATTATGAAGGAGATCACAAAGACAACAGAACCTAGCAGCATCATATTTACAGTAGGATCTGGTTGTTCTTTCATCTTAAAAACTTATTACATCATATATTTGCTCATACATAACATACAGGAACCTGTTGATAGATTTTATGCAAATAAACAATAACCTTAGCAGACTTAGCACTTAGCTTCCTTGCAGGGGCATCTTCTTCATTTGGTGGTTCAATAACCGGCTCAGGGGTGGGGCAATGTTCAACATAACGGGCCATCACCAGCTTACGCAGGTTTTCTTGTACAGCATCCAGACCTATACTATTTCCTGAAAAAAGGACCATATATTTGTTAGCTCAGATGGGCATAAGAACCCTTCACTCTCAATTAGAATTAACAAGTTCAATAATACAACCAGAATTATCCGTTAGGTGAATTGTGAAACTTTAACCAAAGACCTTTCAGTTTTCTGCTGAACCTATTTCGACCATATACATAAATCCATGTTGTGTTCAACAGTCCTAATAGAAGTTATAGACATGTCAACAAGATAGACAAACTGCGAATTATAAATATCATACTTTTTTTTATCCAATCTCAAGTTCAATAATAGCAGATCCAACATGAGAATAAACTTTGGCAGACATAAGAAACAAAAGTAGTACATAAAATGCAAGATATCCAAGCATTTTGAAGAGACTTGCCTGCCTTATTGCTTGAGTTGGCTCTATTAGCAATTTGCTTCAGTGTAAGCCAACCATGTTGAAGCAAACCCTCAACAATGTCTACTCACTGTAAAATTTAATGCACCAAAAATGAACAATCCAAATTTAAGCCAGCTTCACAGAGTTAAAATGAATCAAACTGAAACACAAACAACAAACCAATTTATCGAATCCTTGCGAGATAATCGCCAAAAATTTGGAAAACCTCATGCGATGAAGTATATTATCAAACAAAGCCATGTATTGAGTGCTTTGTTTTGGCTCATCCTCAAAACCACCTAAAAATACAATCATTCAAAAGATCGTCATGTACCTTAATTTGATTATTCAAATTTCATATTATTCCTCTAAATTAGCAGTCCTCACTTCCAAGTACATCAACTTATTATCAAACAGAGAACGAGAATAAATTGCTGGAGCCAGTATATCTCTGGCTTTACACAATCTCTGATCAGCTTAGGAAAAGAAAAATGAAGGAGAAAAGGAAGTGGATTACCTGATTCAATTAAGCGGGAAGATTGAACGCAATTAAGTTGTATTAAGACAAGTAAACTGTTCTTGACTTGCATAGTACAGAGCTGAGTTAATCGGACTATGGCTTGGAAAGGTAGGGGTTCCTTTGCGGAGAAGACATTCACAAGCTTTCTGTTTCACGTGAAAAAAATTGTCAGAATACATAATAATAATAATAATACTATCGATGTAGGCATTACACATATAAATACAGACTTACGCCGACTAGATTGCCAATGTGATTGGTGATGCCGTACCGAGTTTCACCATTATTGTTTTGTTAGTTGCCGCTGCCTCTCTCCTCGCTGCCTGATGAAGGAGGAGAAAGGTTTGGTGTTGGATACTATACATGATATATAATTTGTTTGTTAATGCTTTATTAAGTTGGGTTCATAGCTCAGTGGTAGAGCATTTGACTGCAGATTAAGAGGTCACCGGTTCGAACCCGGTTGGGCCCTTCGAAATTTTTATTTTCAAATTTAAATTCCATTTATTAATGGGCTGAGTGATTTGATTTGTGCTTTTTATGGGCTTCAGTTGGGCTCTATAATTTTTAGAAAATATTATATAAATATTCTGTTTTTTGACTTTTTTTTTTTTAATTTTGCAGTTATTTTTTTTATTATTTTTTATATATATTTAATATATATATAGTATATTTTTGATATATGTTTGATATATATTTAATATATATTTAGTATATATCGTATTTTTAAAAAAATATTTTTAAATATGCAGTATTTTTGAAAAAATATTTTTAAATATATAATCTTTTTGAATTTTTTTTTCCTAACAAAAATGAAATATTTTTTATTTTTTTTTATATTTTTGAAAAAATTCCTAATTTCTATTCTTCAAACTTAAATTTTATTTAATTAATAGGCTTGTAGGCTCGTTTAATTGTGCTTCGCTCTTTTTACTAACTGGGCTCTCATAAATGAGTTTGTGGGGTGGACTTAATCAATTATATAACTTCAAGGGAAAATTACATAAATATATTAATTTTTAATTTTTTTTTCCATTTTTACGGTTTCCCTTTTTTTTAACTTTTTTTTATATGTGTTGATATATATTCGGTATATTTAGTATATTTTTAATATATTTTTAGTATATATTATATTTTTAAAAAAAATATTTTTAAATATATAATATTTTTGAAAAAAATATTTTTAAAACTTTTTTCTTATTTTTTTATATTTTTATAAAAATCCCTAACTTCAATGCTATCGCAGAGTAGAGTTATTTTGGGATTTTAGTAAGCATTCCATTAATACGTTATAATTAATTGATTGAAAAATTAAGATGGAATTAGTGTAGAGGTCTCTGAATTTTTCTGTTGTTTACATCACCAAACATTGTTCATAGAAAGCATTCTCAGTGATATGGATGCTTTCCTGTTAATGTGATAGTACCATATGAACACATTTCAAGAAATAAACAATAATAGTATAAGAAATAAATTAATTAAATTACATGCTTTATTGAGGCTTGATATAATATAGATAGTTTGAAACCACATTAATATTAGATTCATTTTAAATTTAATTAAACATACAGATAGAAATTTCACAAGGTACGAACTTGAATAAATCATTGTGATAAATAAATCAAGAGGCAAAATTGCTTAATTAGTATATGGTGCAATATTTCAGCTAGTTGGGTATAGAAATTAAATGTAGTAGATATTTTGTATTTTAGCTGATATCATATATGAGTAACGTGGAGGAAGAAAATGAGGAAAAGAGAAGGGATTATGAGATAATTAGGTTGTAAAAGAAGAGAACAAGAAGACCCCATGTGTACCAAATCGAGGGGACATATGGATGTAAGTGCATCGCCATGAAGATTATGAGAGAAATATGTTATTATTAGGGTTAATTATTATTATTTTTTAAATAATTAAATATATTAAATTTTTTCTCACTTTATAAAAATATATTAACTTTCTTTTAATGAATATTTTATATTGCTATTACACTCTTTCATTTAATTTTGTGGTTAGTCAATTTTAAAATAATTAATAAAAATTATAAAAAGATAACAATGTGTTCATCCTTTATTTTTAATTATTTATATTTTATTTTTTATTTTAAAAAATATTTTTTCAGGATTAAAAAGTTTATTTTCATATTTTTTGATAAATTTGAAAATAAAAAATAAATAAAAATATTTTTTAAATAATATTTTTTATTTAAAAAAAATAATTTAAAAAGAAATTAAATTATTTCTTCTTAAATTTTTTAATATAAATAAAAAATTTATTTTCATATTTTTGACAAATTTAAAAATAAAAAGTAAATTTTTTTATTTTATTTTATTTTCAAAATTGTCAAAAAATATAAAAAATATATTTTTTTAACCTTAAAAAAATTAAAGAAAAAAAAAATATAATTAATTAAAAATAAATGATAAAGATATTTTTTGTCTTTTTATTATTTTTGTTAATTATGTTAGGATTGATTAACAGTAAAAATGGATGAAAAGATCTAATAGAATATATGATATTTATTAAAAAAAATTAATATATTTTTAAAAAATTAAAAGAATTAATATATTGAATATTTTGCGGGAGAAATCCTAATTAACACTACGATAATTGCAAATAATTCATATGTGTAACAAAAAGGCAGAAATAGTAGGCAATGTCCAACAAGATCCAAACGGATCCTGCATATATATATTGATTGTGGAAAGTTGCGTCTAAAGTTAATATACGAGAATTATACGCTTGCAGGCCATTTTCTTCGCTACCCAGGTAGCAGGTACAAAACATATATGATTCCTCCTTCTTCCCTTTGTAGTGGATGTCTTTAAATTTCGCACTAAAAAAATATATAAAAATAAAATTATTAGATAAGATGTCAGAAGTCCTTTTATTCACATTAAAATAAATTAATATAAATATATTTTTATTTTAATTATATATAAATCTAATTTTATATAAATAAAAGAAATAAAATTTCTAAAAATAAAATTTAACTTTCAATTAATTTTATGTGAATAAATTTTAATCTTACCTAATAATTTATATTAAAAAAAAAATTATATCATGAGTATTTAGATTCTCAATTTAAGATTTAAAACTCATTCATCACCTAAAATCACGTATTTAGCTTGATAATACATTTTAATGAATTTTGATTTCTAAGAATATAATTTAGCTTTCAATTAAGAATTTTTAAACATCATATCAATAGTTAAAAAAATTAATTAACACTTAATTACAGTCAGTAGTTAGATTAACCTAAGATTGTTTGAATAATTAGATAAAATTAATTAATTATTTTTCACTTTATTAATTGGCGATTTGATCTTTATAATTAGTGCTTAGAAGATATTTTTGAATTTATAAATCAAATATTATATGTATTTTTTACATTTATTTAAGAAAATAATTAATCTTAATAAATATATAAACTACACTGAAAATACACTGGGTGTACCTTTAAACTTACCCAAGAAAATTATTAAGGTATCAACATCCATATCTCTAGCACACGTGTGGGGTTTGAATTTCTTCCTAACAGCATTAGCTGCTTGATTGTAAATCTGACCTGCTTTTCAAGCTATATGAGACTCCTATTATCTTTTATGCCCTCTCTATTACTGACATGCCCCTTTATTTTTATTAATTAAGAGTTTCATCACTAATAGAGTGTCATTACTTCATTGCCTCTTTAATTATAAAAATAAATTAAATTAATTTTTTATATTGATTGATATGATAGATTGATAGTAATCCAATTCATGATATTCGATTAAATTACTAATACAATAATTTGAAGGAATCTTTTTATGTGTATTAAAACATAATCAAGGATAATTGTAATTATGATAATTGCTATTTTTTTAAATTGGAAGATGAAGATTCTTGTAAAAGAAATCGATTCACAATATTATTTACTTGGGTTAAAGAAAATAATTAAGGTAAAATATAAAATCTACTTCAGAATATGAATATGTCCTTAGCATGCAAATTAAAGTAGTAGTTTTGTAAATAAAATATAGTATAATATAATTTCTTAATAGTTAGTTTAGTAATTTCACAAAAAAAAAAAAAAAAAAATCAAAATTCACTCAGACAATTTAATATTTATTAAATTATCTTTTGTCCAATGTTTATTCATTTATAAATTATTTATATATTTTATATTTATTCAATATGTAATATTTTTTCAATTTAAATAACATATGATTTCACTTCAACATATATTACAACAATTCTTACATAACATATGTTTTCCATTTTTTCACATAAATTTGATCAAGTCTCCCCCTTATTGCAGGAGTGTCAAAACCAAAATTCATATTCATGGATTAAATTTTTTTTCCTCTGAGAACACATGGAGGTTGGAAAATGAGGTATTTCAATATCACCATTCAAAAAATCTATAATTATATAAATATTAAAGTACATTTAAAAAAATAATAAAAATGAGCTTTTATTTAATAACACTAGAGCCATTTTCGATATTGTATAGTTTTGAATTCGAGTATCAAGTCTTAATAAATAAAATATATAAAAAAAAACTGTTATAAGTATGTGATAAAATAGACCGTGGTCAATATTAATACAATAATTAATTGTTTGATAACAAATTGAAAATAAGTGAATAAAAAAAATGCATAAAGATTCAAAATTTTGTGATTTGGGGTTTGGCCATCTCTAAGAAAGTAGAATAGTGGACTTCTTTAATACTTTTAACTATACGAAGGATTTTTTTTTTTTTTTATATATAAAATTGAATTGAAACACTTGAATTAATGGAAATGGAGATGCAAAATACTCTCCAGCAATGAAAAAAATTGATTTTAAGAGATATTCCATAGTGAAGATGGAAGGAATATTATAAATATGTATGTATAATTAGTATGAAAATAAATTAACTTTTAGTTACACATAAGATAATTCCCAAATGCATATGCATGAGCATAAAAAAATGCAGTTTTGACTTGTCCGAAAAGAAGATTTAATTCTGAAAAATGTATAAGTTAGTCAGAATATATCCCCAATCATATATTGTGATGATATATGGTGTTCTTGCCCTAACAAAGCTTGGTTGTCCACCAAATCCTACATGTTTGTCCAGAGAAGCCAATTATTGAGGAGGAAAGTAAAAAAGGAAAGCAAGCTGAAATAGAGAAAAAAGAAAAACTCTCCATTATTACTACTTTATCAATTTTTAATTCTGCTTTCAAATAGAAGCAGAGCTAATTAACAAACTAAAAAGTTAACTAACTTTGAAGTTTAGTAGCCAAGAATTAATCAAATTAAATCCATGTGTGACATATATTTTACCCAAATTTTAACTTGTGAATGAAGAAAATTATTGAAGTTCAAAAATCATAACATATATATGGAAGTTTGTTAATTAACTTACCTGAAAGAAAGAAAGGAATTACTATAGAGCTACCGATGGAAAATTCCTAAGGGATCGCACGATCGAATGAATAAATAATTAACTCATTAGATCAATGCGATCCCTTTGGAACTCTCCACCTACACTAATTACTTCTCATCATATCACTTCTGATCTTCAGAATCTTGCTATCCACTCTCTACATGGTGGTAATGGAGACAACATCGTTGGCAATGGTAAGAATATTCCAATTCCTCGTACTACACTTAAATTTCGTCAAAAAGAAGGCCCGAACAAAAGTAAACAATCACGGCCATGTTAAGAGGCCAAGCCCAACTAAACCCTCTACAATATCATTGTCAAGTTCCCAATTCAATTTTTTTTAGTTAAATATTTAAATTTAATACTCCCACCATTTTTTTATATAAATAGTTTTATAGAATGAGAATTCTTTTTTTTTATAAATCGTTTTCAGATTTTAAAATTATATTTATTATTTTATTCTAATTTTATTTTTAATTAATAATCAAATTTATACTTTCAATCCTCTTAATATTAATGATGATGAAATAATTAAATAGGGATGTATTAATAATTTTATATCAAAATTAATGCATAATAATTAATTTCTTAATTTTTATATTTTCCTTTAAAACGGCTTATATAAAAGAATTGAGAGAGTATTATATAGTATAGCAAGTTTTGCTTGCATGAGCATACATATTTGTTTAATATAATAAGAAGAAGAAGAAAAAGAAAAAATATACGAGTATCTTTTCATTAATAGTTATTATTTATTAGTGAACCATTTTTTCAAGAGTACATTGTGACAGTGATTGAGTATATTAGGTGTGTTTATATATAAACATAATATTTAAAAAATTTGATTCTAATTATAGCTCCAACATATAATTTTATAATAAAAATAACTTCAATATTAATTGAATTATAGGTAATATTGCATAAAATAAATTAATAAACATAGAATTTATTTGATTAGTAAATGAATTCTATAAAATAATTCATATATTTAGAAGGTTCAATATTAAGAAATAATTCATTTTGAATTTATAGTTTTATTAATTTATATTTTTATTAGTTTAAAATTTTATAAGTTTTATCAGCTTGTAGCAGGATTATACACTTAATAATTTAAATTTTATTTTCAAATTTTCTTTGCAGAACTTAACTACTCAGTATAATTAATTTTATAAAGTTTTACTAATTTATATATGAATACTAAATAAACTTTTAATTGGTATTTTTGTTAGTATCAGTATTTCTTAAATTCGGACTGAATGATTATTCGGATAAAAAATTTATAAATTCTATATTTATATAATAAATCTATTTTTATAGTAAACCGATCATATAGCAGGTGGATTGGTCAATCCGGTCACCATTCAAATGGATGAACCGATCGAATTCAAAGTGTAATTAGAAAAAAATATTTTTGTAGTGAATTGAATACACATTTTAAAGGTCTTTTCATTGCGTTTCCACAACAAGTGGATGTCTTGCTATTTTTTTCTCAAATTTATTATTAAATGCATATTAAAATTATCTCCTTTCAATTTGAAAAATTATATCATTTAATTTTTTAAAATAATTAAATATATGAATATATAAACAACATTATTATTATTATTATTATTATTATTATAAATACTCAATATATTTATTATAATTTGAAATCATGTTGAACTTTTGATTCGTAATTTTTTTATTTTATCAATTTCAAAATTGAAAAAAATTTTGATTTTTTTTTTTTTTAACATTGAGGAGGAGAAATCAATTATAAATCTATTTATCTAGAAAATATGTATTTACTACTAAATTATATCTTGGTGTGTGAAAAAATTTTAATTAGTGTATTAAATAATGTTCCCATTGAATAAATTCCCACAATTTAGGTAAATTTGGTCAAATTCCAAGTTTTAAGAATATATAAATAAGAAAATTGCAAAAATTTCTCCCTAATTATGGCAACTGCCTAACTTCGAAGTCTAAACAATAAAAAGTTTGTCCGTCTCAGAACAAAGAAACGTCGTTTTATTGGTACCGTGAATGACGGTGTAGAAAAGTCATTTTCTGCAATTTATGTTATAATACATTCTGCAGATTTTGAAAGCTGTAACAGTCAGTACAGTGCCAAAGTTTTCTTATACGACCTTTATCTTACCGTGTAATATCGAATTATTCTATTTCTATATGTAAATTCGTTTAACGATTCATAAGGGAACGTTCACCACTAAAACTAAAAGTAATCAGATTAATATACTGCAACTTCAATATTTTTTTATAATAAGAAAAGTTTAAAGTTGAAATTTTAATAGCTATACACAATTTTAATTGGCAATAATAATTTATAGTCATTATTAAATTTTATCGATTTGAAAGAGACGAATTGATAATTGATTTTTAATATTTAGACATTTAAATACTAAATAATTTCTCAATTATCGATATTTATATTTTTAAATAGCAATTGAATTTTCTAATTAGCCATCTAAATATCCTCTTAATGAATGTTTGGTGGACAAATTTAATGTGCTTAATATATTTATAATTTCAAGTCTAATCATATTAGCCTGAATCTTCTATTTTATTTTGTATTTTATTTTATCTTATATTTTATTTATGTATTATATCACTTATTTTTTAAAGTATTTTGATAATTAATATTTTTTTTATATATAATGTGACGCATAAAAAAAACTGTGAAATAACCGATAATATATAAAATGAGATAAAAAATCTAGATTATAATCGTACTTCTAGAAATAATTTTATCTATAACTTCTTTTTCTTTTATTCCATTTAAATAAGAACAACCACTAATTTATTTATTTGAGTATTTGACTATAAAAATAAATAATGAAATTTTAATTTAATTAATTTTTTTTAAGCGTTGAAATAATTCTTTTTCAAAAAACATCTTTGACAGAAATACTTTTTAAGATAATAATTTTATGTTAATAAAAAATATTTTTAGTTTAAGAAGATTCAAACACCCTCTAAAAATTTTAAATAAAAAGAAAAAGAAATCCAATTTTGAATTATTGACTATTTACTTTATGAAATAGAAATTGCTGGTCTAGTAGTGTATATATTATAAACCAATCAGTGTTTAATATTATTATTATTATTATTTTGTTTTTGGACTGATCAACCTTTACCTAACATCTAACAAAACATGGGAACAGTTATTATATAAATTTTTCTTCTTATATAATTCTTTTTCATTAGAGATATTATAGAGTTATAATTAATTAGTTAAAAAATATGATCTCAAAAAAAAAAAAAAAAAAAAAGATATAAATAAAATACTTGAACTTGAAACTTCTAAATATCAAAATCTTAGTTTTGATCTTAATTACCATCAGATCAGTAACCCTGAGAATTTAGAGGTAATTAATTTAATTTATAATCTAAGTATTAACATATATATATATATATCTAATTTAATTATTAGTATTATTTTTTCAATAGGATACTAGTAACGCTTAAAATTTAGAGGGGATTGATCTCCTTATTAGATACCAGAAATCAAAACAAAAACACATGTGAGCAAATGAACGAGGCAGCTCTTAATCAAGTCTCATCAATTTTCCATCGGCAGGGGAATAATACAAAAAACAAGTACAGCGCTTATTAGTCTTTGACGCAACCAACCACAGAGAACCCAATTTCCGTAATCATCATGGTTCATGAGGTGCCACTGATAGCGGGACTCATTGACTGGCCAAAATAACTTATTTTGGAGGACAAACAGTGAAACTCACATTCTGTTAATAGAATAAACCGGCTTCAAACTAATGAGCTTGGCAGAGTCAAATTTACTTTAAAAACATAAACAGACTCTTAATTAGGACACGTTTCCCCCATGTGGGATCAATGCCAACGACTAAAGCCTTCACAAACTTCTAAAGTAGGGTTCCTGTCCATGTTCGCATTGAAATGAAGGTTGGAAATTTCGTTGTGGACTCCCAAACTACAGTGCCAATTGAAACCAAACCAAGTATATAAATGCGCAATCTCCTCAGTCTTCGCAACTTATTCCAACTCCTAGCCCAACCACAAAGTTGTTAATTGGCAATTTTTATTCAAAGTTTTGTCATCAATTAAGTATACTCCTCTTTTATTCTTTCCCTTCAGAATTAATTTTGCCTATGTCTTGCTTCAAGACCCTTACAGTATTGGCTCTTGCCATTGTTCTCTTTATGCAAGGCACTCTAGGTAAGTGAAATTTATCACACACCAAGACCAGCACAACCTTCAATTTGTCATTTTTTTTTTTTACTTTTTTATAAATCAGGTTCTGATCTACTGATAGTTGAAATTTGCATAATGTTAGTCCCATGATTCTAACATCACTTAACTAAAACTTAATCATACCATATTTTAAATTTTTGTAGGAGAAATAAGATGCGAGCATCTAGACCAAGACACATGTTCATATGCAATCTCATCAACCGGAAAGCGCTGTATTCTGGAGAAGCACGTTAAAAGGAGTGGACAAGAAACCTACACTTGCCGCACCTCTGAAATTGAAGCTGACTCGTTGAGGAATTGGATTGAAACTGACCAATGCATCAAATCATGTGGCCTTGAAAGAAAATCACTTGGAATCTCATCCGATTCTCTTCTTGACTCTTGCTTCACAAAACATCTCTGCTCTCCTCAGTGCTACAATAGCTGCCCCAACATCGTTGATCTTTACTTCAATCTTGCTGCCGGAGAAGGTATAAAAATATGGAAAAATACATAAATTCACTTCATATATCCTTATATATATAATTGATTTTCATTTTGTATTATCTCTTGACCACTTGCAGGAGTATTTCTTCCCAAGCTCTGCGAGGCACAAGAGGGAAATGCTCGCAGAGAATTGATGGTCGATATTAAGAGCTCTGGTTTTGTTGCACCAGGACCAATTCAACCAGTGAAATACGCGGTTGCCCCAGTAGTTGCCCCAGCAATGCCACCCTTTTAATTTTAGTCAATCTTGGCAGAGAAAACATAAAATATATATACAAGTGTGATTCAGATATTAAGCAAAAGGACTATTAATAATGATTTTAGTAGCCGGCCTGCAGGTTGAATGCGCGCCATCAGTATGATGTGTGTGCACGCAAGCATGCGCTGGGTCTGTTATTTGAATCTAAGTTGTTAAATTATAGATAGATTTAGATTTGTTGTTGAATATGTACGAATTTTATGTTGTACTAATCTATAGTTTCGATTGTTTTCTTTAAAGAAGGATTATAGATATACTGGAAAATCAAACAATAAAATTAAGGTTTCTATTTGAATTTTATTTGCCAACTATATATATATATATCAACTGTATGTTTGTTCAAAGCCTAATAAAGCCTCTCGAACATTTTGAATAGAAAAAATAAAAATAAAAATAGTTTTACTTTTTGTGTTTTTTTAGTTGAACATAAGTTAGTCAAACTCAATAAATTTAAATATTATATGGTCATATAATAATAATAAAAAATCTAATAAAGACATTTTTTTTCCTTTTTATATCACCCAACAATTTTATTACCTTAATATGTTACCTTAAAATTATCGATCAGTTAATCTTTCAAGTAACCTTCTTCAGGAATTTGCGATTATAATAATTAAACTATAATATTCAATAACGTAACTATACAACTATCATGCATGCAGGCCCCGTGTGACCACCAGCCAAGGCCTATCTATTATACATTTGTTCAATAAATTAAAAAAATATCAAAAAAACAGAGCGACAAATTTCAAGAAAAATGGAATATCAATTAACAACAATTCTCTGAAATTTCGCCACCAATTAGTGATATGAATCAATTTTTTGCCCCCTCCAACAAGTGAAACAGAGCATCGAATAACGTAGGCATGCATAAGATTAAAAAAAAAAAAAAAAAAAGTTTTTGCTTGTTGTTGTTGACATAATTGATAAGTATTGGGTGCTGAATGTGACAATACTTTTTTAAGAAAATTAACGTAATTAGATGGACAGTTGATAAGCTGATAATAGCGACGCATTATCACTGCCTATTGGAATGGTATTGAGCATTTTTTTTTAATGAAAATTAATAACAAAATTAACGCAAGCAAACTGTTATAGGATTTGAATTTGCAATTGTTTATATTAATTATAAGATAAATATTTAATAAAAATGAATTAAATTTTGTTTTCTAATTTTATCCCTATCCTACCTTCTCCTCCCTTTAAAAATCTTTTCCTTTGCATAGTGTTAACGTAACCACCAAATAATGCCAGTCTATTATTAATTTCTAGAACTAGAACTCCGTATAAATCTAAAGAAACCCAAAAGAAAAGGAAAGAGAATAATCCAGTAGCAATAGAATATTCTATTCCATATATATGTATATAATTCCAACAAATCTCATTGTTTATATATCAAAAATTTATTATGAATTTATTTATTTTTCACTTAGTTTGAAAATTGATTAAATTTATTTTTATTAAAAGAAATTCAAATTTAATAAAAGAATTTTTTAAACTTAACTCAATAAAATCCATTTGAAGTGAGTCAAAGTTTAAAATTGAACGTAGTTATTCAATATTCTTTTCTTATTTTTAATTCTAATTTTAAAAGTTGATAACAATTACAATTAATTTTGAAAATTAGAATAAAATTGAAAAATGTTAACAAAATTTTGAATTTTCAGATTATTAAGTCGTCGATAAATTATTAACTTGAAAATTTATCACCTATGATGGTTTAAATTTTGATAATAATTAATTTTTTTTTGTGAAATTAGCAAGATTATATTAAGTCAATTCATCAATTTTTTTTTTCATATTATTATATTTTTATACATACCAATTAAAATTTGTTATATATTAACATGTATAAATATTTTTATCATTCCATATGTAATAAATCTGATCATTGTATATTTATTTACAAAATTTATATTTAATTAATTAATAATAATTTTAATATATTAAAATATTTTAAAAATATATAAATATATATATATAATTAATATCTGCGTAAATGTAGACTCACCACCGGTTAATGTTAAAATTGGGTTCTGATCCATTAAACTTCGGACTGAAAAACAAGATACATGCAATTCTGTCGAAGAATAACGCGCATCTACGGTGTAGCAGCATCCTTGATTCTGTCTCTTCCGTTCATTACACTTGTTTTTTCTTGTACAATATATATTACCCCAAAGCCTATATTTTATAAAATAAAGATAAAGATTATGCTTTTATAAAAATCCGGAAATATATTATTTAATTGCTATGATTTTAAGCTAAAAAAAAAATCTCAAAACAACAATTCATTCATCAAATCAATAACAAGAACAAAAAATATTCCTATTCAGCTTTCATTCAGCCAGTAAAATTCAGCCCTCATTCAGCCAATAAACAATAACAAAAAAAAAATAATAGCAAGCAAAATTCAGCCTCATTCAGACAATTAAGGAATCCGGCCACTCTATGTGGTCACCTCAAATACAATAAACACATTCAAGAATCAAGAAATAAAACTCAATTCAACAATCTGTCAAACCCGAGCTATCTTTACAATAATAAAGATAATCCAATTCAAGAATACTACCAAACAGAGCTATGATTGTAATAAATAAGAAAATATTGAAAGAAAAAACAGTGAAAATATATACCAGTGACCTAAAAAACAGCAAAAATAATATCATTTTGTATATATATATATATATGTTAGGCAGTAAAAGAGAAGAAACACACTGGCCTGACTTTCAAAGTAACTCGTTGAATTGAAAAAGTAAAGTCACCTACCTTTTTGCTCACTAGCGCAGGATATAAGAGAATTGGATTGAATGGAAATCAGATGTAAAAATTTACAGACTTAACCTATGATTGCTTATAGAGGGAGTAAGTGCATATTATGGATAGGCTACCACTACTGATGCAGAAGCTTTAGACAGTATTCTATATATATTATTACTAATTTGTTTTCAAAATATCGGGGGACCATGGTCTTTTCGGTTATAAAGTGGCACCGCCACTGATTAATTGGTGATATTTTTCCTTTGAAATTTGAGGACATATTCATTTTAAGTTTAAATTTAATGCATCAGAGAATGTATACGGTTATAACAGCTAACACTAACGCCCTCTTAGCAACTAACAGAAGGACGCTACGTCTGCAATGGTCCCACTTTTGCTAAACGAGGTTATCACACGTCATAATTTCAAGAAAGTACCTAAAAACCACAAGTACTTAACAAAAATCCACATGTCAACAAGGACCACAAAATCACATTTCTCAAGGCCAATCTCCTGTAATTTACTCCACTTCCTTTACCTGAACTCTCAACAAACAACGTACCTATTTGTTATATAACACACACCCAAAAAAATTGAAAATCTACATCCTTTGTTCAGTATCTTTTAAATTTTCATCGATTCTTTCACAGATAATAAGACAAACACGCGAATTGATTCTAAAAAAAATGGATGTTCTCACACTCACCGAATTATTGAAAAGCGTTGCCGGTGAATTCCCTCACAGGCGAGCGGTATCAGTTTCCGGCAAGTTTGATTTAACCCACTCTCAACTCCATGAACTTGTTGAACAGGCTGCTTGTCGCCTTGTTGCGGCTGGGATTAAGCCTGGGGATGTTGTTGCTTTAACTTTCCCTAATACTATCGAGGTTTGATTTAATTGCTTCTGATATGTTCTTATTTTTTTTTTTTTGTTTTTTTTCCTATACCTATATGTTCATGGAATTAACCAAACAAAATCGAGCTATGGTAGTTCAAGTTCAGTCAACAAAATATTATAAACTTCAGGATTTTATTTTTAATTTTGATTTCGTTATATCCAATTTAATGTTCAATTTTCTTTGAATTCAATTATCTTTACGAAATGTTTTTGGCCGTAAACCTTTCGTTATATAATTACAGTTTGTCGTAATGTTTTTCGCCGTCATCCGAGCCAGAGCCACGGCTGCGCCACTTAATTCAGCCTATACGGCCGAGGAATTCGAGTTCTACCTATCGGACTCAGAGTCAAAGCTGTTACTGACAACACAGGAAAGCAACAGTTCCGCTCAAGCTGCGGCATCCAAGCTCAAAATTCGTCAAGCCACTGTTTCACTCTCTGGAGCCGATTCTCATGAGCTGGCTCTCTCTCTACCTGAGTCGCATCTTGTCTCTCCCGCTCACATCGCCAACGACCCATCCGACGTGGCACTCTTCCTCCACACCTCTGGCACTACAAGCCGACCCAAAGGGGTCCCATTAACACAACTCAATTTGGCTTCTTCTGTACGAAATATAAAGGCAGTATATAAACTCAGTGAGTCGGACTCCACCGTCATAGTCCTGCCGTTATTTCATGTTCACGGATTGGTGTCCGGATTACTGAGCTCACTCGGAGCCGGAGCTGCCGTGGCTCTTCCAGCCGCTGGCAGATTTTCAGCTTCAACATTTTGGAAAGATATGGTCAAATACAATGCTACGTGGTACACTGCGGTCCCCACTATCCATCAAATCATATTGGATCGTCACTTCAATAACCCAGAACCCATATACCCGAAGCTCCGATTTATCCGGAGCTGTAGCGCGTCCCTCGCGCCAGTTATATTGGCTAGGCTAGAGGAAACATTCGGCGCTCCAGTTTTGGAGGCGTATGCAATGACGGAGGCGACCCATTTAATGTCATCAAACCCGTTGCCGGAAGACGGGCCACATAAATCCGGGTCGGTTGGTAAGCCGGTGGGTCAAGAGATGGCTATATTGGATGAAAATGGCGTGGCTCAAGAGGCAAATGCAAGTGGAGAGGTGTGTGTGAGGGGTCCAAATGTGACTAGGGGGTACAAAAATAATCCAGAAGCAAACAGAGTGTCATTTCAATTCGGATGGTTTCATACAGGTGATCTCGGGTATCTTGATTCGGATGGATACTTGCATCTGGTGGGTAGGATTAAAGAACTTATTAATCGTGGAGGTAATTTTTAATTTGACTTTTTAAAGAGTTTTATTTTCCTTTTGGACTTTAGCTTTGCACGCATCAAAAACATTTTAATTTAATTAATTAGCTAAACTGTGTTAGACCAATGAGAAGAGAGCCCATCGATATGGTTTTAATGGTGACCATACCTTTTTCAAAAGTAAATTCTAGCCGTTCCCTTAACTTGAAAGTTTCTATTGGCCATATTATATATTGTGAAGTTTTACTAGTGGTTGAGAGATGTTGGGGAACCTTAATTTGCGTGGCAGACATGCAATCTCATCATAGCAATCTCATCATATGATTTGCATGTGACTTTATTTTTTCTGAATAATTAAGGTCATGATTAAAATTTTGTTTTTGTTTTTTTTTTTTGTGTTGAATTATTCAGGGGAGAAAATATCACCAATTGAAGTGGATGCAGTTCTTGTATCTCATCCAGACATCAATCAAGCAGTTGCTTTTGGAGTCCCTGATGACAAATATGGTGAAGAGGTAAAAACATCAATAAGTAGACAATTTCTAATTAAATTAGTCTAATCAAACAAAAAATCATTAACAATTGTCCGACAATTAATTTTTTCCTGTAAGAAGCATGCGTGGAGATAGCTTCGGTTTGGCCCACCACTTTCATGAAAGCACCAATTTTTTTAGTTAATAATTGCTTGGTTGAGCTTTTTCTTTGATTACTTTAACTGCTGTGGTTAAGACATTAATTAGGCTATGGAAAGCTGTTTGTCATTTTCACGGATTGAGAAAGCGACATGTAACAAGACAATGCATGGGGTAGAATCCGAAAGTGAGGTTCCTCGCAAGAATCACCAGAATTTCAATTTGACAACTTTTAATTAGGAGCGGTCATGCTTTATTTAGCTTATTGCACCCTTGGCCATTAAGGTTTTTGACTCATTTAGAATTTGGCGTTTCAGGTTTTTAGATTTACTAATGCATGCTTTTTTTTTTTTCTGTGTTACCAATTAGATAAATTGCGCAATAATTCCAAGGGAGGGATCAGATATTGGCGAGGCAGAGGTGCTGAGGTATTGCAAGAAGAATTTGGCAAGTTTCAAGGTTCCCAAGAAGGTTTTTATCACCGATTCTTTACCAAAGACGGCCAGTGGAAAAATCCAACGAAGAATTGTAGCTGAGCACTTCCTTGCTCAAATTTCAACAGCTAAAGTCCCCAAGTTTGGGGCCTAAAAACAAACATTTACGCCAATCCATTATGTGTTATATACATCTATCCATCGCAAAAATGAAATTTAGTGCTAGGGAAGTAACAATGTGATTTGTATTATTTACAGTTTAAGCTGATGATTTATCGAACATCATCATTGTTCAGAATGTTGAATGAACGTGTATCCTTTTCCGTCTGTAGTGCGTGATTTTTAAGTGTTTTCATGTATATAAAATTGCAAAAGCAGCCGACTCTTGTTTCGTGAATTGGTTATTCGGCCCCTCGACAAGTTTAGGGCCATTTAATTATACGATGCGTGCTGGTATCATTTTCTAGATTGGAATCATTTAGTTGAAAAAGGGCCTACGTGGTTACAGACTTGTTACAGTAGCTGTTGACAGGTTTATGGAATTTAGTTGCCAACTATTGCAGTTTACACCCGAAACAAATTACACATGTACGGAAATAAACATTTTTGGGCCTCAGCCCATCTCCTTTTCAATTGCAAGGACCATGAAAGATAAGGTTTTGGACTTTAATTTCGAAAGCACGAGCCTGGGAATGAAAACTCAGCCAGGTGCTGAACATAAATTTTTAGGCTTAACGAACATTGTACCATGTGCACCCATGATAGGTTAGTGCAATTAGAAGACCCCTGAATTTCAAATTTTCCTACAGAACATTAAACAAAATCGAAGCACAAAGTGACAGTGGTGGATAGTCGGTGGCAGTGGCAGTGGCAGTGAGGGTGGGTTTATTGTGTAATTATAATTTTTATAAATTGAGAATAGAATTATGAAATTGATTTTTTAATTATATTATAATTTTATAAAATTATAAATAAAATTTTAATTTTTTTTAAATTTTAATTTTAATTCTCTTAGCATTCTGTTATATAGTGAAATTAGAATTGAATACTTTAATTTTAATTCTAAACTTCTCCAATGAACTTTTTAATGTTTGACATAAGAAATTATAAATGGAATTAAAAAATTTAATTTTAATTATCTAAAATTAAAATTATGTTGGAATTAAAATTTTAAATGTTTGAATTACATAAAAATTTGAATTAAAATAATAATTTTATATAAATTGATATTGGTGGCGGAGCACATTTGAGAATGATAATGACGGCGGTGAGACGCTACAGTGACGATGATGGTAGAGTTGTTAAGTATAAATAGAGGCCCACAAATGGATTATTAGTCTTCTTTAAAAAAATAAAAAAGAGAAATGGATTATCTGAAGTAAGTGCAGATTGGAAAATGGTCCATATACCAAGCGAGCGTTGCACTCATGGTAGAGGCTGGCAAGTGATGGCCACAAGAAGAAGGTTTTCAGTTGACAAAAAGAGAAGCAATGTAGACATCAACATATTAATATGTTAGACATATGGAACTTAGATATGAAAATGATAGTTTTAATTAATTTGTAGTGTTAATAAATACTATACTTGTCAACATATTAATATGTTAGACCATATTATTTGACTTGTATTATAAATATGTTATGTGCTTGTATCTCGTAAAATTGTTCATTTTCCTTTTTTTAAACATGAAAATACTATAAAAATTATAAAATTAAAATTAAAATTTTGAACATTTAATTAAAATAATATGATTATTTTCAAAATATAAGTATATAACAGTATGACTGAGTATGTTTAACATTGGTCAAAAGCAACTTTGTTATTCACTTGTGAAATTTTTAATATGGATGGTTGCTTTTGAATAATACCAAATTAAATAAATTTAATACAATATATTAAAATTAACTGATAATACTATTTAACAATATTGAAAATATTAAGATAAAACCACATTTTTAGCTCATAAAAACTTAGGATGGATCTCAATTAAAATTCAGGTTTAATGAATTAATACAATGCTAACTATCCAAAAAAATTAAGTAATGACATTTTGAAAAAAAAAAATTCAAGATATGATTAAAATATCCTAAATTTTTTTAAAAATAATAATGACTCTTTATTATGTAGTGTTTATCTAAATAATATGTTCAATATAATGATAAATAAATATTAAAAGATATATAAGAATTAATAAGAGTTATACGTGTATTAGGATTTAATGTATTTAGTATGAAATATATATATATATATAATGATTTTTTTTATATAATATTCTTAACAATAATTAAAATTATTTTTTAAAAATTGAAATCAAAATGGATAAAATGCTATTTTAATTAATAACAATAATAAATAAATAAACGAAGGAGTTTATTTCTTGCAAAACTGACCATTACATTGCGATTTCACAAAAAGAAAAGAAGTTGGAGTATTACGTGGCAGGTCCTTGGTGGCTTGAAACCAAAAGAAACAATGTTTTAAAAATCAGATTGGTCCAATTGATTCAATAAAAAAACTCGAGAATCAATCGATTGATCGGATCGGTTCGCCATTAAAAAAAGCCCCCAAAACCAAAGACTAAATCCGATTTGAATTGGTCAAAATTTAATATATATATATATTTAATTTATTACACAAAATGACGCCATTTTGAGCCTTTCAAAATAATATCATTTTGAATTTATAAGAAATATAGAGAGTATTTGATAGGGTGATTGCTAAATATGCGATTGGTATAAAAATTTAATTGTTAAATCACGAATAATTATAAATAGCTTATAACTGTTTATGAGATTTATCAATTAAAGGGAGATTTTATCAAAACCAGAGTTTTTTGATTAGCCAATCAAACAATGAAATTTTTTTCATTTAACTACCTACATGTTAACAATCATCAATTAGAGATATTTGGTCGGTCAATTAAACACCCCATAATAACAATCATTAATTAGAGGTATTTAGTCAGTCAATTAAACACCCCATAATATATTATCCTTCAACATTTCACCAGAAGAAGCAATAAAATCCCCAATTTTCAGACGCTGCTGCATCTGTTCCCATTAGCAGGAGTGAAATTAGAATTATAGTTTTGTTGGGCCAAACTGAAATATTATAAACTCTAATATATCAAATTATAATTTCACATAGACATATATATTTTATGATTATATGTAATATAGTATCAAATCAAATATCTTAAAATAAAGGGAAAAAAATACAACATTATTAATTAATTTGATGACAGAAGACCATTAATAGATTCTTGGAGGAACATAATAGTCAAATAAAAAAGAAGAGGTAAATTAGAAGAAGTGAAACAAAAATTGCAGTATATGGTGCGGATTTGCACCTGCAAAGTTGTTTATTTTAGCTAAAACAACTTCATATATGGGCTTTTGGCAAAACAAGAGAAGAAATGTAAAGATAAATTACAATTTATTGTAGGGGGGCTATTTGACTATTTATATTGTTAAGGAGGGCTTATGTGAAAAATATTCATATATACTTAGGGTTTTTCTATGGGCTTGGGGGCGGTGGCCCCTACATTATAGTAGGTGGTACAACCCCTGCCCATTAGCTACAATCGCCGCCGCTCATCCTCTGTACCACCAAAGCTGCTTCTCCCTCTGCACCACTCTTCTCCTCTCCTCATTTGAAGAAGTAGTAGCTCCACATATTCATATAGTTAAGGACTATGATATGACTGTGTTTGGAGGTGGAGAAGTTGGGATTGAGTGCATGATTATAGGGAATAGATGTCTTGGAGCAACTAAAAGATAAAATGATGAGAGATTGGATAGTGTCAATGATTATTGTGTGTCATTGTGTTTCCCATGTTGTGATGGTTAGATAGCCGATGACAAGAAAGTCAGCGAAAATGGTGAAATTGAAGCTAGTGAAAATGTGTCTGAGAAGATTCTGGAAAAGAAAATTTTAGTTTTGACATGTTTTTCAATTCATCTGTACAAATCCTTATTCTCTTCTTTCATTATATATAAAATATGAAAAAGTCTAAAAATCTTCACTATCTGATGAAGCCCTAATATGCTATTTTAAGAAATGTTATTACTCGCATTATATACTCTATTTATCTCAAAATAAATATTATAATTTATTTTTTGAAATATCTTAATTTAATTATCAAAATTTTTAATTTAAATTATATTTTATCTTAAATTAATAATTATATACTCATTAAAAATATAAATATGTTGAAAAATATAAAAATTAATTAAAAAATATAAAATATGAGTGAATTAGAAAAGTGAAGAAATATTAAAATAATTAATGAGTTAAAATAATAAATAAATTAAAAAAAAGTTAAAAGAAGTTAATTTTTTTTTTTTTTGTAATAATAATGTATTTTGTATTTAAAATATTTATTTTAAGAACGGAGAGTAATATTAATTTAATTATTTTAGATTTAATTTTGATTTGATCCTTTTGGTTAAACCTCTAGTTGTTTTCACCGTTCTGAAAACCATGAAAAAAAGTAAGCGAGGACTTCCCTGGTTCTAGTTTAAATAGGGCTGGCCGCAGGTAATCATCTGTAAAACGCTTTCGCTAACACACGGCCAGGCCTAGCAGCCTGCTCTTCAATGCTGAGTTCTCCTAAAACATCTCTGATCGTGTTTTCTGTCTTCAAACTGTAAATATCTCCGTCCAAAAGTTTCGGTTAAGATGGTGAGCCAGAGACAGAGATTAGCCCGCAAGCTATTCAGAGAAGAGCACCCTGAGTTATTCCCCAAGCCAGAACCAACTCCACCCAAGGACCCCGACAAGAAGAAGAAAAAGAAGCGCATATTCAAGCGAAAAAGGTCCGAGTCCAAAGAACCCAGCACAAAGAGGTTTAAAAAACACCCATTTCGAGTCCCTGGCATGAAGCCTGGTGAAAGTTGTTATATATGCAAGGCGAAGGATCATATAGCCAAGCTTTGCCCTCAAAAAGCCGAATGGGAAAAGAACAAGGTTTTGTCTGTTTAATACAAAGTGTATTTATGTATTATTTTGAGCCTTTTTCATCTAGGCATTGAACCAATTAATGATAAAATGAGTATAAAGTTGAATCTCGCCTGGGCTAGTTTAATTCGTAATCTCACCTTTGATTAATATTGAAATGGTGGGTTTGTGCTTGAATTGAGATTTTATGCTCTAATTGAGAAGAGGTTTTGTCAAAACAAACAATTGTTAGTTTGTGTTTGAAGTTAATTGATAGTGGTGTTTTTATGTGGTTGCAGATATGCTTGCTTTGTCGGCAGCGAGGGCATAGCCTGAAGCGTTGCCCTAACAAGAAGGATGACACTGTCGATAAGAAATTGTGCTATAATTGTGGAGAAACTGGTCATTCGCTATCTAAATGTCCCCAGCCTCTTCAAGATGGTACCTTTAGTTCAAAATTTATGCAATTGTTTTCTCATTTAAAGACATACTCTGGTGTTAAGTATTTGGTGGTTAGTTTGATTAGTTGCCCGGGGGCTTTGATTGATTGCTTGTTGATGATTACAAAATGATATTACACCTCAATATTGGCGAATTAGATATAATCTCATACTCATCTATGAAGATGTGGTTCTGATAAGCATCGTTTTATCTGCACAATATAATTGACCTGTCATTTTCATACAATTCAAACTAGAAAGAATGTTATAAGTTTTGATAAAAAAGGGTTATAGATGAATATTGTGTTACCCCCTTTCTTTTCCTTACTCCCTTGCCATGCTTCATTCCGAAGTTGGCTGTAACAAAATTTAATAGATAGGGCAAAATTACTGTCTATGGTATTAGAAGACTAGGCTTGTTATATTTGCATTCAGTAATATGGGGGATGAATATTTAATACTTGTAATTATGAATGTGATTGTTCCAAGGCTTGCTCCCATGCACCTTGTTATCCATATGCAGTAGGCTTGAAACCATAATTGATTTTACTTGATGCATTTATCCCTTTTGTTCACTTTGGAAATGCAGGGGGAACAAAATTTGCCAATTGCTTTATCTGTAATAAATCTGGACATTTGAGCAAGGAATGCCCTCAAAACACTCATGGGATATACCCAAAGGTACATCAAACTTTACATTTAATGTTTATCGTTATTAAAGTTCAGGCTGCTATATATGCTCTGAGTATGTGTGACTATGTGCTTCATGCATGGATACTTAATGATTTATATTTTTAGCTAATCTGAGTAGTTAGCGGTATACATCCAATAGTGCTGACGTTTTCCATACATACTACAGGGTGGTTTCTGTAAAATATGTGGCGGTGTGACGCATTTAGCAAAAGATTGTCCTGACAAGGGCAAGAGACTCTCTCTTACTGCTGGTACAGAAGGTAAAAAAATAGAGATTCTTACTTTCATAACCCAATCTTTCTTATTCAATAAATTTGTAATTAGAACTTGTGGTAATGAAGTTTGTGTTTGAAAGTTAACTTTTTGTATATAAGATGGTGGCATATAGTGTCATCACGAGTTTATAAGTTAAGAGTCTTTTGTGGTCTAGAAGTCTATGACAGTTTATTGAAAATATAAGAAGGCTGTTTGAGGAGCCTAGGTTATTTAATAACTGGTTTGTGATTCTAATATATATTGTGCCTTCCGAAAATTTGCTCCAATTTAACAGCAAGGGGAAAAATTCTTAGAGAGAGAAGTAGCAGAAAGAGAAAAACAAGGGTCTTTCTTTAGATTTTTTTTTTTTGGGGTTTGGTGGGGTGGGTGTAAACCTCAGATTAGGTTTGGTTAGTTAGATTGTTTGATTGGACTTCAAAATTGATTCAGAGAGGGCAGTTGGTGCCTTTTTTCTTTTTTATATATATGACAGCGCTTCAAGTCCTGGAGAGTTTGGATGGCATTTATCCACAATAGTATGGTTCATCAATTAAGGTATTGTCTGTGGTCAGATATGGTAACACAAGTGGTCAGATATGATACACAATAGTTTGGATTAGGGCAAATGACCAAGTATATATCATATGCTGATATGATGCATATCTTTATCTGAGCCACACGCAAGAAATGTATATCCACTCAATGAAATGTAAATGTCACTAGATACTTGAAATAGGAGGCAGGAAACATAGTTTGAGAAGGAGGGGTGGGGTGGGGAGCTAGAGAAGGATTACGCATTAATAGTTTGGAGTTTTATCTGAAAGTAATTGGAAAGGAAGTTCTGGCATTTTTGTATGGTTTCTTGCTATGCATTCTTGCGCACAACATGCATATCTGAAAGGTGATATTCTGTTTTATGCTCAGTAGCATGTCATATTTTCACTTTAACCTTTTCATCTGTTCGTTTCAGTGATTCAAACCGAAGAAAGGCCAAGACCCAAGGTGACCAAGTTTGTAAGTGGGGATGAGTTAGATGACGATTTCATGACAGAAAACACATTTGGGAACCAAAAGGAGAAGTCAACCGATTCAAGAGATGGTCATGCAAAATCAAAGAAAAAGCAAGGGCACAAAGTAGTGAACTTTGCAGGATAGAAACTGTAGTGTTTGTGATGAATACCATGAGCTATCTTTGATCTGAGAAATGATACTACATTCATGAGTATACTGGAGAGTTACAAACATCTTATTTTCTTTTTATAAATCAATTTTGTTTTCGGTCATGCCGTTTTAATTTTTTGAAATTCGTGTTTTATAGCATTACATATGGTTAGAGAATTGTTTGGTTGGTAATGGTGAAATGCTAAAACTTTGTTTCCAAAATCTTCATAGAAAATTAGTTGAATCTCATTCATAAACAAAAGCTTACAATATACATCGACATAATATTTTTTTTTAATTGAACAGATAACAACAAAAAAAGAAACAATATATGCCAATGGAAATTCTAATATTTATCAATTATTATTTAAAAAAAATTAAAAATGAAAGGTTGACGAAGAGGTCAAGCACGTAAGACGTGGCAATATAAACTGTTGTTTGTTCGCTATTTTTGCGTGAAGCCATTGTCATGGACGTGATAAGCTTTGCAAGCTTAAAAAATTCTCAACCTTTGTTTTTGACCCTCAAATTTCTCTTCTTCCCCTTATTTGTCTGATCTCTCAAAATTAATCTGTCCCCACAATTAAGGATCTCTCTCCTTCTTCTCTTTACCTATACTCCCATTCCCATTCCTCCTTTTCATTTTCCATTTTTCTTCTTCATTTCCTTCAAGGCCCTGGTTTTCACACTTCAACTGCAAACATGGTATATTTTCTCTCTTTCTCTCTCTCTCCATTTTTTTTTTAATCTTATGGCTGAGAAAGTGACAAGCGAGATATTTAGATTAAGGGGTTTATTCAGCTATAATTAATCTATTAATTAATGTTGATCACAACCGCAGCACCCCTTCATGTTGGATCGGGTATGAATATTTATTCAATAAGCAACTTGATGGAAAACGTTACTGCAGTTTTGTTTTATTTTGATTTTCTTATCTTTTCAATTTTTCCAATTAGCATAATTGAGAAAACTAAGAGAAGAAGGAAGAAAAATGCATGCATGACAATGAAATGATCTCATAAAATAAGTTAATTAGTTCTCTTGAAATCTTAGGATTCATGAGTTTCTTCTGTATCATTTTGTGTACATCATGGTGCGTTAAAAATTGTTAAATTAGGCGAATTCGGCTTCGGGAATGGCTGTGCTCGATGACTGTAAGCTCAAGTTTCAGGAACTAAAAGCAAAGAGGAACTACCGATTCATCACTTTCAAGATTGAAGGTCAGCAAGTGGTGGTTGACAAACTTGGAACTCCTCAACAAACCTACGAGGATTTCACTGCTTCTCTGCCTGCTGATGAGTGCCGCTATGCTGTCTTTGATTTTGATTTCACCACTGATGAGAATTGCCAGAAAAGCAAAATTTTCTTCATTGCATGGTAATTTTTAACTAGTTTCCATCCTCATATTATTTAATAAAATTTTATATTGCCATGCTCAAATTCGAGGCATGCATACTGTAGGTCTCCTGAAAATTCAAGGGTGAGAATGAAGATGGTGTATGCAAGCTCCAAAGACAGATTCAAGAGGGAATTAGATGGCATTCAGGTTGAGTTGCAAGCAACAGATCCTAGTGAAATGAGCCTCGACATTGTAAAAGGCCGGGCACTTTAGACACTAATAATCCTTTCCTATTCTTTCATATTTATTCACCTTTTTCTGTGACAAGTTATATGTTATGAGACTCATCATTGTCTATTTTCCATTATTTTTTCCCCCATTTCCTTTTTGTTGCCTGGGGTTTTACACTAACCCGGTAACCTCTCTATAGTTTTGTTGTAATATGACTACTTCTATCATGTTTATTTCTTTTCATCACTTCATATGTTCTGCGTACTGTTGTTTCTTCCAATTTAGGCATGATTTTCTAATAAATGAGGGAACAAAAAAGTGCTCAAGAAAACAATGATAATTTAATTATGAGAGGCTTAAAAACAACATTGAACTGTATTTTGTAAATTTTTATTACAATTTCACAAGACATAGCTTACTTGTTGAGGCACAGATTTTATTCAAGAAACCAAAATAGGCATGTCTCCACGATTTGGTATATAGAAAAGAACCAAAAGTACCCTAAAAACACACAACAAATCCAATCACCAAGCCCAAGTAGAACCCATGTACCTGGGTTCCATCCAAGGACGAAGGTAGGGGCGGTTCAAATGGAACTTGGAATTTCATTAATTTATAAAAAAAATTTACCTAACCTACCCAAACTCAATTTTTTATATAAAAATATTTTCTTAACCCACTCAAACTCAATATTTTATATAGAAAAATTTTATCAGTCCACTTGCCTAGTTTCATCACCTTCTTTTTCACTTCCATTGCCAGTGTCTGGCAGTGTAAAAATTGTACTTGGAAAAAATTGCAAAACCGGTAAATAACCCATGAAAAGGGGGCTTGAAGCAATATTTGCAATTTCCTTGAATATAAAATGCTTAAAAGCCTATGGACACAGCCCAATCCAGCCCAAAATGAGAACTACCCAGGAATATGGATGCTTCAAGTTCTTGCAAATGATTTTGTTAGATTGATTTTTAATTTATGATTTTACAAAATTCAGGAGCAGAAGAAGTGGAAATAGAAATGGAAAAAAAAAATGACAGTGAGTGTATGCATTAGAGGAAAAGAAGGAGATGAAAGCAATTAAAAGAGTAGGGAAAACAGCAGAGCCATGGCCATTCCCAAGATACTCTCATTTTTCTTCATTTTACAAAGATCCAACTTATATTGTCAATCATTACTACGACACTTACAAAAATGTAGCTACAAATGGTGTTCATACTTTTTTCCATACTTCTGCCGTTATGAGGCTATTGCTTCCCTTTTCAGTGATGAGATTCCTCGTGCTCGCTCTATTATGTGAAATGTGAATGTTATACCCTCCTACATATATATATATATATATTTTTTCCTAGCGTCGGCTAGACTGGGTGGAAGAGATTATGTGGTGATTCAGACTCAAAATAAAAAATTTCTTAATTTATACAAAAATTTCCACTAAATTTATTCAAACTACAATTTTATATAAAAAAATTTTATCGATCCGCTCAAAATTAATATCCTGATTTCATCCATGATTATATTGAGTTATCTTTTAATACCTTTTTGCTTGGTCTCGGACTTATATTTGTGATATTTATAAGGATATTTCTGTTAGTTTGAACTCATGCTTATACTAATTACAATGTGGGAAATCTTTTGAGATGGAGTGTAGTTGGGTGTTTATTTATAATACAAAAAAGCCAGTAAATTTTTATCTATTTTGCCTTTGAAAATTATATGAATATGAAAAAAAAAAAAGTTCTTAATAAGCTTTTTTTGCATAAACGAAATTCAAAATTTCAACCTAAAACTGAAATTTTAACCTAAAACTGAAATTTTTAGTGTACTGCCAAATAATTATTAAGGCAATGTTAGTCATTTTTTTATATTAAAGAAAAACAGTGAGTGATAAAATAAAATTATTTTAAGAGTAGAGAATTTAAATTCTCTCTTAAAAAAAATAAAATAAAATAATTCGACCAATCAAGTGGCTCCACCTGTAAGGTATAAATTAATTTTGCTCGTATGTCTCACATCCCACCCTTTTAAAAAGCCCTCAGAATTCTAAAAAATAATCATTTCATTAAAGTTCATATTATCTTCCTCTTCTAAATTTCTAATGGCTCAGGTAATCTCCTCTTTCCCTCTTTCTCTTCCCCTAACCTATTGCCTGCAATTCTATTAAATGAACATTTTTTTTTTGTAGCAGAAGGTGGTTTTAAAGGTCTTGACCATGACTGATGATAAGACTAAGCAAAAGGCAATAGAGGCTGCTGCTGATATTTTTGGTATTTTTTTTCCTTTATTTTGGGTTTTTTCCCATAAAAAATATACATATAGATCATATAGAATATATGATTATGATTTTGATATTAGAAAAATGATGATTTAACAGGAGTGGATTCAATTGCCGCGGAATTGAAGGATCAAAAGCTAACAGTGATAGGGGAAATGGATACAGTGGCAGTGGCAAAGAAATTAAGGAAAGTAGGCAAAGTAGATATAATTTCGGTTGGGCCTGCTAAAGAAGAAAAGAAAGAAGAGAAAAAAGAAGAGAAGAAAGATGAAAAGAAGGAAGAAAAGAAAGAAGAGGAAAAAGAGGAGAAAAAATAAATTCATCTTCTTGTATAATTGATTTGATATGATTTCAAGTAGGGTCCTATATATTATATTTTGATCAATTTTATCTAATTAATTTTAGTATAATATATTTATGAATTGTATAATTATATTAAAATTAAGTATATTAGTAAATTTTGGACATATTTTATATTAATTTATAGTCCAAAATTAATTTAAATTTTATTTTTATTTTATTTAAAAACTTATCATTATCTAGAAAGCTTGCCCTAATTTATGAAGTTTATTTTTAATTAGGAAATTTAAATTAGAGTTTTCATATAGTTAAGTCACTATAAATATTTAGATAAATTTATGTATTTTAAAGTTCAAATTTTGATTAATATAAATTTTATAATAAATTCTCTCAATTTTAGTTTTTGCTAGAATCATTCCCTTTATAGTGTTCATCAATTCTACCAAAATTTTCTAGCACGGGTTGCTTTTGGGTTAATATTTTTTGTTTCAAATCTGATTTAGCTTTCCAAGAAATTTTATACCATGCATAAAGGTTTTGGGTTTCAAATCAAATCGATTAGGTTGCATCAATTTGGTATTAGAGCTTAGGCTCTAAATCAAATTTATTTATCTTTATTATCACGTTTCCTTATTTTCGTTCCTTCATGTTCGTTTATGTTTATTTTCGTTTGTTTTCGTTTTTTTCATTCCTTTTCGTTTTTTATTATTTTGTTTAATTAAGCTATAAAACTGTTTGTCTTGGTTTAAGACTAAAATAAAAAATTAAAAAAAAAAAATTATTTCTTGTTACGTTTGGTTAAATTGTTTTTTCTTATTTTCATTTGTTTTCGTTAGAATTCATACTTTTTCGTTTCATTGTTAATCAATTATCTGTCATAAAAACATCAAAAATACAAGAAAATACTTTTTTTTTTCCTTTTTTGTTTCAATTATTTTTTCCTTTTTAATATAATTCTAGTCCTAATGCAATTAATTTCTTCCAGTATCTATTTTTGTCCAGATCGTTTCCATCCGAAGTGTTTATCGACCATTTTTATTCCAATTTTTTTTTAAATTTGTCAAAAATTCTTACTTTTACATTGGTTAATTGATTGAAATTTTGGTTCACAATGAGAGAATTTGACGTTGCCTCTAATTGGAGGCATTCGAAAAGCATTTCCAAGCCATAAACTTGCAATTTGGAGAGATGAAAGATCGAATGAAAAGATTAGAAGGCTGAATCTCAGAGGGACAAAATCCAAATGCACTAAGAAAAACAATGAAATCTAAAGAGGAAATGCTCAAGGATTATTATAGGAGAGTTTTCGAGGAAACTAACGAAGAGCATGAGAGGTGGAAAGCCGAGAAAAGAGCTAAACGTCAAAAAATGAAAGCTGAAGAGAAAGTTGCATCAAAGTTACTAATAAAACAACCTAAAAATGAGATTAAGAGTAGTGTGGCAAAAAACATAATAATCTATCCCATTGAGGTTATTTGTGAATTAGATTAGGTAGATGAAAAAATTGAAGAAAAAAATAAGGCTCAATCAATAGAAGTTGTTCAAGAAGAAAATCCACCAATTGAAACTCATCAAGAAATCTTGGAAGGAGAAAAAGATAATGGAGCAAAGGAGAATGGTTTAGTTCTCTACAAAAATAAAAATAATTCAAAATGTATGGATATTTCTATAGTGAATTTTATTTTGCCTGATGATTTTTTTGATATTTCTCTAATAAATTTTCAAATTTTCCAAACTCTTAATTTGCTAATAGTCATCAAGAAGAAAAGTTCGCAAACTTGTGTGATATTCTTAGTACTTCAGTTCTTTAAGGTTAGAGGACGAGTTTTCTGCAACAAAAAAAGAATAACACTTGCAAGAAAAGTTTTTAATTTCAATGATACCATGACACATGATTTGAGGACGAATCATTTCTCATGAAAGAGGAATGATATTCCTAAGTAGGGTCATGTACACATTAGATTTTGATTAATTTTATTTAATTAGTTTTAGTATAATATATTTATGAGTTGTATAATTATATTAAAATTAAGTATATTAGTGAGTTTTGAACCTATTTTGTATTACCTTATCACCCAAAACTAATTTAGGTTTTATTTTTATTTTATTTAGAAACTTATTTTTACCTAGGAAGCTTGCCCTGATTTCAGAAGTTTATTCTTAATTAGGAAACTTAAATTAGGGTTTTCATATAGTTATCACCAGGAAACTTAAATTAGGGTTTTCATATAGTTAAGTTACTATAAATATTTAGTTAAACCCATATATTTTAAAGTTCAGATTTTGATTAATATAAACTTGGTGAGAAACTCTTTCAATTTTGGTTCTTGCTAAAATTATTAGAATTTATCAAAGTTAATCCCTTTGTAACGTTCATTAATTATACCAAGATTTTCTAGCACAAGTTGCTATTGGATCTCTAAGGGTCGCATGCCATGCGTAAAGGTGTTGGATCTCAAAATAAGTCGATTGTGGTTCACATCAGTTTCCAATACATATCAGATTTTAATCAATCTTATTTAATTAGTTTTAATATAATATATTTATGGGTTGTATAATTATATTAAAATTAAGTATATTAGTGAGTTTTTGGTATATTTTGTATTAGTTTATAGCCTAAAATGAATTTAGATTTTATTTTTTATTTTATTTATAAACTTATCATTATCTAGAAAGCTTGTCCTGATTTAGGAAATTTATTCTTAACTAGAAAATTTAAATTAGGATTTTCATATAGTTAAGTCATTATAAATACTTAAAAAATTCAGATTTTGATTAATATAAATTTTGTGAGAAATTCTCTCAATTTTGGTTTTTGCTAAGAATCATTTTAAACTTATCAAAATTAATGATTATAATAATCTACTCCCATTGAGGTAATCAAATTTATCAAAGCTCTAATACCAAATTGATGCGAATTGTAATCAACTTATTTTTTGACCCATTTTGAGGTCCAAGACCTTTACGCATAGTATTTGACCTTTTGAAAATTTAAATCAGATTTGAAATAAGAAATATTGATCCAATAGTAACCTATGCTTGTGTTAGAGAACTTTAGTATAATTGATAAACATCATAAATAGATTAGTTTTGATAAGTTTTAATGAATCTATGAATAACCAAAATTGAGAGAATTTCTCACAAAGTTTATATTAATCAAAATTTGAACTTTAAAATACATATATTTAGCTAAGTATTTATAGTGACTTACCTATATGAAAACCTTAATTTGAGTTTCTAATGAAAAATAAACTTTCTAAATCAAAACAAGCTCTCTAAATAAGAATAAATTTTTAAATAAGATAAAATAAAATTTAAATTAGTTTTGGGTTATAAACTAATACGAAAAATAAGCACACAACTCATTAATATATTTAATTTTAATATAATTATATAATTTATAAATATATTATATTAAAATTAATTAAATAAGATTAATCAAAATCTAATGTGTAAAAAATTTTGCTTGGGATGATATAATGATGGATTAAGCTTTTTCAAGATAAAATTTTCCATTAATTATTAATTTCTTGATTTTGACATGGTTTTCAAGAATATAAGATGTACCCAATATATTTCAGCAAATATTGCAAAGGACAGTCCAAGCCTGCTGTCCTATATTGTTTCACATTATCTTGATATTTTTGCTGTTATAAATGTCCATTTTCTGTTTTTCTTTTTTCTTCTTTTTTAAGTTTCAGCAATTAATTAATATAATTATTAATTAAAAATAATGTAATATATTTTTTTTAAAATGATCCATTGTAATTAGAATATTATTTAGGACATTTGTTAGATCATAAAAATTGGATGTGAGATAAATCTATGAATAAAATTTTAAATCACTTATAATAAAAAAAGATAAGCCAATTTAAATAATTTAAATTATTTTAAATTATAAAACTAAACTTATTATAAATCTAATACTTATTAGTTACATGTGGATAATTTTTAAATGTTAGAACTGATTATTAAGTAGGAATTTTTACAAAAATTCTGAAAAAATAAAAAAAAAATTCAATTTTATTGTTGTTAAAATATTTTTAAAAAAATATTACACATCTAAAAATATTTTTTTAAAATATAATATATATCAAACATATATTAAATATATATTAAAAATTATATTTTTAAAATATAAAAACATAAAAAATAAAATAATAAAAATGAAATAAAAATAATAACGAATTTAAAACTCAACTTATTATTTTTTTTATGAAATCATAGGTATCCTCACCCGTTATAATTCATCTTTTTGCTGTCATAATTGTCCATTTTCTAAAATTCATTGCAGACTCAATCATGCCATAAAATTTAATTATTAATAATCAAAATATATCTGACACTAACACATTAAAATAAATAATATAGTTAATCATTATTTTTATTTATAGAATGATCTAATATAATAAATTTTTTTCAATTTTTTAAAAATATATTAATTTTCTCCTGATAAATGTCATAATATACTATTAAACCATTTCATTCAATTTTATTATTAGTCAACCCGTTGGTCAACTCTATAAAAGTAGTAAAAAGAAAAAAAATATTCTTACTTTTTATTTTTAATTAATTACATTTTATTTTACTTTAAAATTTTTTTAAGGTTAAAAAATTTATTTATATATTTTTTGATAAATTTTAAAATAAAAATATTTTTTAAAAAATATTTTTTATTTTTTATTTTTTATTTTATAAAATAAAATAATTTAAGAAGAAATTAAATTATTTCTTCTTAAATTTTTTAATACAGATTAAAAATTTATTTTTATATTTTTAATAAATTTAAAAATAAAAAGTAAAATAAAAATATTTTTTAAAAATATTTTTATTTTCAAATTTATCAAAAGTATGAAAATATATTTTTTAACTCTAAAAAATATTTTTTAAAATAAAAATAAAATATAATTAATTAAAACTAAAAAGTAAAGATATTTTTATCTTTTTATTGTTTTTATAAGATTGATTAATAATTCACTAACAATTTTATTAAATGAAAATATTTAATTATATATTATAATATTTATTAAAAGAAATTAATATATTTTTAAAAAATTAAAAAAAATTTAATATATTAAATTATTTTACAGGAAAAAAAAATTATAACTCTAAAAAAAAAATATCTAATTTTGACAAAGTAAAAAGTATTGTTTAACATCACGTCCTCCACAATGACACAATGTATAACTAGATATTATTGGCTTCATTAATTACCTTCGTTTTGCTAAAATTTCAGTGCCCGCATTAAATTCGATTATTTAACAACATTTTTTCATTCATTACGTTACTTTACTGTTCATTGGTTGATTGACCAAAATCTAGGAGTTCAAAGTTGTGCCCTGGCAAAAACATTGAAGGGGCAGAGACAATGGAAACCAAATTAAAAAAAAATAAAAATAAAAATAAAAAAATAAAAAAATAAATTTTTTATCTACTTTAGTCATCCAGCTTAATATGTCATCATGCAATTATTTATAATATTTTATTTATATTTCCCTATTTATCGAAAATTTTAATGTAATACGCAAATACTTAAACAAATATCTTTATGTCATGTCACATTAGAGCCATTATATATATATATATATATATTGAAAAAAAAACTATGAATTCAAATCCATGCTTTCTTATCTTTTCTCTCATGTGGAAAAAGAGAAGGAAAACAAGAAGAATTTCATATTTGAATTGAGAATATTTTAAATTTATGAAATTTATAAAATTAGAAATAATTAAATATAAAATTAATAAATTTTATCGTTTAATATAATAAATTAAATTCATGAAATTAGAAGATAGTTTTAAAATAATAAAATAAATAATAAAATTTCTCATATAATAAAATAAATAATTTTGCTACATCCCTCTTAAGAAATAAAATTTCAAAACTCTCAATTTTTTATAGATTTTATCATATGATAGAATGTATAATTCCATAGATTTGTACCCATTTTTTCATATTAATCATATTAAACTTTGAATTTCAGCAAAATCCAAAAATTTTATAAATTTCTTCATAACAAAACCCTTTTTCATTATGAAAAAGACTTATAAAGGAATTAGATTTTTGTCATTAGGCTTAAACTTAATTATTTAGTGAGACAGCCAGTCACACCATTAAGCATGACAATTGATAAGAAACCATGCTTTGGATAATTACATTTATTATCAAATGGGAGGAGAATAGCTTAGCTGGGAATGACGAAAATGGCACAATATGGACGTGGCATCCCCTAATTTTCAAACTCTTGGCCATTGAATCCTTTTAAGACACGCATGATTTCAATTCGTATCTAAGGAAAATGACAAAAAGATTTTAAGAAAAATAACAATCGCACAGAATAATAGAAAATTTTCCAGTAATAGATGTCTTTTTGGAAACATTATGAGGCACAATATACAAGTATATTCTTATCTCCGACCTTAGAGATTGAAGCCAAGGCTGCTCAGTATTTGCTTCATATGGACAATCCTGACAAAACCTGAACAGCAATAATCAGTGTTCTCAGCAAAAAAAACAGTGCAGGGTGCCTTATCAATTGCCCCGCTTCTACGTATTTCCAGATTGTCTCCAGTTTTCAGTAATACTGGACTTTGGCAAGAATGTTATTACAGCATACTTTTGCTTAAGCTAGCCGACTTCTCAGAGACATTTTTAAGATCATGAGAGAAGGAAAATCATAAACTGGAGAAGCTTGTGAGCTCAGCTTTGGTGACCAAGATGAAGCTTTTAGATCTTCACAAAGAATAAAAATTCCTTTAAACATGATTAAGACTTAATATGAACAGGAACCTGCATGAAATATTGGAAGAATCAAATAATGGTTATTGGTCTTCTGCCTCTTTCCCAAGTGCCCCTTTTTTTATCAGTTTAAGAAACGAAAGTATTATTCCTTTCTCCCAAATCAATCTTACATTATTAATATGAAACTAATCAAATTCAATGGAAGAAGGATAAATACAAGATGGGGTTACTGAAAGTTCAGGGGAACAAATTAGCATAACATAATTAACAACAAAAAGGCAGGTATTTGGCAACATAAATATCAAATGTAGTGTGTGCGTGACACAGGCATGCAATGAGTCGGGATGATGTAAAAAGATAAGAGAATTACCAACATCATTTGATAATGGCAACTTGAAGTTCCTCTTACCAAGAAAGCTCAGTTCCTTACTCTTTCATATGTACTGGACATGAACCTTTTTCCTGCTTCAGCTGCATCAGTCTACGGGGAAATTATAGTGTTTTCCCAGTTTCTTTCACCAGAACATCAGGGATACAATTTCAAACCTAGGATTCATTTCCCAAAAATCAAAAGATATCAATTCAGGAAAAAAGAAAACATGTACAAAAATTTACAGAAGATCTCAAAATTAATTTCACCATGCCACAGTTCTCGATGACATCACCATTTAGTCCATCCTCATCCCATGTTCTTTGACAAATAGCAGCTGCAGCACCAATGATGAAACCGCCGTTGCTGCAATTAAATTACTTCCCTCAAGCAATCCATCAACCTCATTATCACTAAACACTACATTTATTTGCTGCAACATTAACTTCAACAGCACAGCCACTTGCCTCCAATATTTGCCACTTTTTCCTCTATTCCTTAGCCCCAGCTCATAATTTCACTGTGGAAAACAGGGGGGCAAAAGATTCCATTCCAAAAATCTCAACCTCGAAAACAGATAAATCCTAATATCACACTGTCACTGATTCATAAGAAGATCTAATATCCAATGGCAATCAGAATCAACTATGGACAACTTTATTAAAGAAAAGCAAAAGTAATTAATAAAAGTACTGAAAAGACACGGAATCTATGCATAATGGAGGCACAGAAATTTGGCTCAAGTTATCATGCAGATGTTTAGAAACAATAAACTTCAAGTATGCAACTAACTAGCCAAGCTGCAATGAAAGGGGACTCGTGCTCTAGATTGTCCAAACAGCCCACTTTTTCTCCTGTTAAAGGAGAGAGATAAGATTGATGGAATGTCAAAGTATATCTTTAAATAGTCAGTTCTGAACTTTTTCCTTAAAATCCTTGACCTTTCTAGTATGTAGCTCCACACACTAAATGGAAAGGAGAAGTAAGATCTAACTACCAGAATCCCATTACTCATTTAAGAATTGAGCATGAAGTTAATGGATGATAAGACTATTTCAGAATTGATACCAACCAATCAGGCTAGCATCTAAACTAAAGATATTTTTTTGGGAAAAGAAAAACAATGTATATTAAAGTTTTCTCTTGGGGTTGCATACCCAAATTCTTACATTTGTTATTTCACAACCAGATGAAAGGCGAAAAAAGTTTATTATTGTTTACTTATATAAGAATTTAGGATCCCATTTTTTCATTTAAAAACTTCCACAATCAAACACTATAATTATATTCCTAATAAAAGGGCATAATCACTTTCTACCTGTACAATGCAATGAAAGTATCAGTTTTTAATGGATTCTAAAAGAACAGACACTATCTAAATGCTTCAAAGGAGCAGGCACTGTCAATTTTTGGACTATATTTTATCACTAATTATTCTCCAGATGTTTATCAATTCAAGCCAGTTGCTTTCTTACTTGATTCAAAAGCAATTGTTCCATCAATTACTAGCAAATCAACCCCTCTGAAGATAATAATCAACAACGCACATGATGATGGTAAAATTTCAAAAATTCAGTTTCAACAACAAACAATTTTTATGTTCAGTTTTTGGATGGAAATATATTGAGACAAAACGAATCATCATAATTAAAAATGTTACAGAAACATGGTGATGGCTCTTAGTTCTTATCATTACCTTAATACAGTTAGTATACATGAATTTTGGACCACAAAGCAAGAGCTTTATGAAAAGTGGATGATACATGCAACTATATCCCATTAGTTGCTCAATGAATAATTTTAGTCAAAGAAGGCCAGAAAAAGGCTTGGTAGTAAAAAGCAAAATAAAAAAAAAAAAGCTTTCTATTGTATCCCAATTACACTGCATGAAAAAAAGAATGACAAGGTTAAGAAGAAGTGCATAATTTACCCTTTCAACTTCCACGTCATCAATTAGAGGCAGCAGCTACAAGGTGTCAACCTGAGCCAAATTGATGAGTATTATACCAGTAAAGTTACAGTATAAAATTATCCATGGTAGACAGTCTATTTTGCTTAGCATCATCTTCTATACCCCTTCAGCTTTGAGACGATGGATATATTTCCCCTTCTCCTTCATCTGTTTTATTACTTGATGAGCTTCAGAAAGTTTTCCAGCATTCCGCAAATTGCTAACTAGGGTACTGTACACAAGAAAATTAGGATCACATCCTCTGGATTCCATTTTCTTGAGCATGGAGCAGGCCTCCTCAAACCTCCCTGCCATACAAAGCCCTCGAATAATAGCATTATAGGTAAACACATTGGGTAACTGGCCCCTGGCTGTCATCTCACCAAACATTGCCTCAGCCTTTTCAAGCTCCCCTGCCACTATGTATCCTGTGATCATTACAGTGTAACAAACAACATCTGGTGTCAACCCATTTTTTATCATTTCATCAAAGAAATACTTGCAGGCATCTAAATTCCCGGCTCGACTCAGTCCGTCTATCAATGTAGTGAAGTGAAGGACACTAGGATCATGACCAACATCTTTCATATGATTCAAAAGATTTAGTGCCGCAAGTGGCTTGTCCCCTTTACCAAGAACGTGGAGAAGTATGTTATAAGTATGAAAATCTGGGGACAACCCACTCCTACCCATTTCATCAAGTAATTTATGAAACTGATGCAACTTCCCCATTCTATACTTTGCACACATAAGAATATTATAAGTTAGAATATCTGGGGAATGACCCTCAACTAGCATCTGCTGATGTACCCACTCAATCAACTTGTACTGATGAACTGCAAGAAGTGAATGTAGGATTGCATTGTAAGAGTGCTTAAATGGCCTGTAATTGAACGTCTTTGATTTAATGAACCTCTCCACGACTTTCCTAGCTAAACCTGCCTCATCACAAGTACAGATCAACAAGTTAAATGTCCGTGCTGTAGTCGGGAACCCATTCTCAACCATCTCATCAAGCAATCTCCACATTGCCTTAAACTCCTCACAATCTGCAAATATCTTCATTATTAAATGATATGTATTTGTTGTGTGCCTGTAGTTTTTCTGCTGACCAGACCACACGAAAAACTTATAGCCTAATTTTGCACACCTTGTTTTATTCTCATAGTTTATATTCTTCAAAATTCCCCAAAGGACTTCCCTCACGAGAAGCCCTGAGACCCTCATATGCAACTCACTTAAAGCCACTTTTGCATCGAATCCAGGGCCATCTTGCCGTAGAATGTCAATAACTCCAGCAGCATCAATTCTCACGTTCTCAAAAAAACGCCGCCTCCCAGATAAATGCTCCTCATAGCGGTTTTCATATTCATAAGAATTGAAATCTGAATTTCTCCATAATCTTTTCAAGGGTTCCTCGATATATTGAAACCCATTATCACTTCTATCACTATCAAAACTACAATCACATAATTTTCTCGAAATGAATGAAATATATGAAAATTTATGAAGCATCCTTGCACCAAAAAGGGAAATAGAGTTCATTGTTTGGTTATATTAGACCCATTATCTCTGTAACCTGGCAGTACTCAACAAAACCAATAAACCCATCAACATATTGACATTTTCAGATGCACATAGCTTAATAAGCCTCACAAAATCGAATTGAGAGATGCCCATTAAATCGAAATAACCCAGTTGAAGAAAAAAAGCTCTATTCGAACTGGCAATGTTTATTGAATAAAGAAGCTGCTTTATAAATTCGACCAAAATTTGATTTTTTTTCAAGAGATGAGCAGACTGAGGAATTACCTGGGTTTAAGCGTTTTTCAGCAGCTTCAAGTGCTGCACCGGACTCAGTTTCTGTAAAAGGGTTTTGTTGGTAGTACAAGCAAAAACCCAGATGAGAGAGGGGATTAAGGAGGGCAATCAGGTGCTTTCACTGAACATCTTAATTGGTGAAGGAACCTAATAATATACTGCCACGTAAGTGATAGTCTTGACAGGCTTGACGACATAAGCCTTCCTATTTTAAAAGATTATTGAGTGCAGGCAGTCTATGTTACTCTAATATGTGGATAGATCAGGTTTTTTTTTTTTTTACCTTTACATTTTAGATAATTTACAAAAACAATTAATGACACCCAAAATCTATATATATATATATATTCAAATTATAAAAAAAAAAAATATTTAAATTTAATTAAATAATAATAATAATTTAAATATATCAAAATATTTTTAAAAAAATATAAATATAAATATAAATATAACTAAAATTCATATAAAAATACAGACTCAAAAACGAAAATTCTTAAAAAGTGATCATTAAGCCAGAATTTGTATAAGTCTATCCTTTCCATTCTTTAAATAGATTGTTATTTCTAGCATGATCAATTCATTTAAATGCATATGATGATGCTGATTAGGCTAGTGTATGAAATCTACAATAGGTCGCTGTGTTTTTTTTGGAGACGTCTTGATTTCTTAGTAGTGTAATAAGCAAGGACTAAGTATAGTCATGTTTGCAGCTTGCTATGAAATTTTGTGGTTACATGGTCTTCTTTCTAAACTTGAATTTCGTTAAGATGACCCTATTCCACTTCATAGAGATAATACAAGTGTCATTTAAATAACTATAAATTCAGTATATTAGGAACGCACAAAGCACGTCGAGATGGATTGTTATTATATTTGGAAGCCCTTTAATCATCGTTTTATCACTCTTTCTCATATCACTAGATTTGCAAATGGATGAAGTCGTTATCAAAACTATGATCAATCAGCAATATAAATTTATTATTAACAAATTGATGTTGATGCTCTTATTCGTATCACAACAAATAGTATCAAAGTCATTAGTTTGACAGAGACGAGTAAGTTGCACTCCCACATAAAAAAAAGCAAGTTATTGTTGGACTCTCGATGTGCCTCGATGGAGTATTAATACTTTTTATCGTAAATACTCAAACCTTCCATTCATGGGAACTCAAATTCAATGTGGAAATTTATATTTGAGGGAGAGATTATTATGATTTAATTTCAAGTATGTGAAATCTCATATTGGAAATTTATAAGAATGATCTATAAACCCAATGTGTTAAGATTTTGGATTAGAACGCAATACCAAATTTATAATGTGCCGCTCACCAAGACCCATCATGTTCATCTCCTAATTATTTGGGCTCCTTGATCTCAACATTATCCCTTTTCATGTGTATTATAATTTTTTTAGTGGAATGGATACGCCAACTTTTCAATAAAATCTTTTAGTTGTTTGCCACAATGTATCAAAACTTCACAAAAACAAGATTCCGAATATTTCTGATTTCAATTCCAGAACACATTAAGCACTACACAATCAAAGGCAATATCAATATGAAATGTGCGTGTAAATATGAATTTACTGCTACTGGGATACATATGATTCTGTACAGTAATTTCTGATATTTGGCATATCTTTTTCGTAGTATGTTACTTTAATATTCATATTCCTCGCAATATTACCATCAAGAATATCAGATATCTATAATTTAACTCTATCCCCTAAATGAAGATCATAATACAATGTTACCATATTCATGATTCAATTAATGATAATGAAAAAAATTTTATTGACAAAGATAATTTTTGCTCAACTGGGTAATACAGTGTTATAGAGGAAGACAGAGACAACACAGCAACACACCTTGCTACTCAAAATGCATTTTTATAAGGTGTTTCATCTATGCTTCATTTCTGCTTCCAATGTTATGTCCTAGGAATGCTAGTTCTTCTTCCCACTCTTGAGGTTGCGTACAGTCATGATTAGCTGTTGCTTTTCACCTTCTACCTCTGCAAATTTGAGGCTTATCTCGGAATATCTCTCCTGCATTTCTTTTAATTCACTTTCGATAGATTGATTTCTTTCCCTTAGCAGTTCTATTTCAGCCAACAGTTCAGTAAGGTTGCTGTAATCGCTGGCATAGAAAGTGTGGACTTTCAGGTCTTGCTTGTGCAAGTTTTTCATTTTTTTTAATGCAGAATTATAAGAATAAAACCAAATTGCAGTTGTGAATTTGTGATAAGTGATCATAAATGAATATATCAATAGATGCAGTGATGCAGTGTGTTATTATAGAGAGAAGATGCTTAGACTTGTCTCAACAATAGGAAATTAAGAAAATAAGTAATAGATACGTGAAAAGGCACAACAGATTCAAGTGTGAAATTATACCTTTCTGTGCTAATCTCAGAGTGCTTTCCCTCTGAAGTTGTACTTTGTCCATTGTTATTTTTGAGCTTCCTTTCTATAATACTATTGCTTCCCTCTTTCCTCTTTTGTAGCTCATGCCTTAATTCGAGCACTTGTTTCTGCAGATTTTCTTTATCCAGTTCTTCTCTGGACAAGCTATGTTTTAACTCGGCATGCTGAGATCTAAGACTGTCTGCTTCTGATAAGAGTTTCTCAACCAATGTCTCTGTTTCATTCTTTAAAGACCTCAAGATATGTAATTCTTTTTGTACCTTTTCCGCTTCCTTCTTTGCTAATACAAAATTTTGCTGCATTTCATCTCTATCTCTGTTCCATCTTTCTATCAGTAGCTCTTTTTCTACAAGCAATATCTTTGTCTTTTCTGTTTCATCTCTCACGTTCAATAGTTTTGCCTGTTCAGAAATGCTATTCTTCTCTTTCGTAAGCATTTCTATCTTGGCTTTGAGCATTTCAATTTCCATTAAGAAGGCGTCTTGCTTTTCTTCTTTATGCTTCTGGGCATTTCTCAGTTGCTGGGATGCAGCTTCTAGTTCTAATGACAACTGCTCAAAGTGTTTTGTTTTCAAATCTAGTTGATTTGATAGTTCTTCCACCTTTATTTCTCTCTGTTCCCTGATTAGTGAAATCTCTTCATTAGATTTCTGAAGCCTTTCTGCCAGAATTTCGTTTTGAACGCGCAGTTCATTAGCTACTATTGTGACTTTTGTCATCAGCTTCTCATTTTCACCAAACTTACCTGCCATTTCCACTGACAGTCTTCTAAATTCCTCTTGTGACCGCTCTGCAATAATAGCATTTTTCCAACTTTGCTTCCTCGAGGTCTCTTCTGCACGGATGGCTCTTTGTTCCTGCTCAATTTTGGCATGCGTCATTGCATCCTGATCATTTTCAAATTGCTTTGCCTGCTTCTCCAGTTCTTTCTCCAACGTTTTGACATGACTTTCAAGTTCATTAATGGAAATCAATGATTCTGAGAATTCTTCGGTCTGCTTCTTTAATTTTTCCTCCAATCTCTGTACCTGTAACTCAAGTCCATTAATGGTAGCCAAAGATTCCATGGACTCATTTTTCATCTTCAGTTCTTGTAATTTGTTCTGCTCGAACTTGGAAGAGAAATCATGGTTTTCCTGTTGTAAATCTTCATAGTTTTGGGTGAGTTGTTCAATATAATTCTCCAGTTTTTCCCTATCTTTTCTGTATAGTTCAATTTCATCAGACAGGTCTGTAATCTTCTGCTTCAGCAAGCACAACTCATTGACATCATTTTGCTCCCTCCCTGATTCTTCCAGTGTAGGCAAATCTTCATCCTCTCTCCGGCTATATTTACATTTTTTCTCCTGAACCTCATCAAAATTCTTGCTTAACTCAAGCTTGATAGAAAGGTGAGATATCTCCATATTTTTTTGCTCCAACATATCATCAAGGTCTCTCACAGCAAGAATCAGCTCAGAATTGGAATCTTGTGTTTTCTGGAGTTGCAACTTGAGATGGTTATTCATCTCCTTTTCATGACCAAGCTCTTGCCTGATTTCTTGTAACTGAACCTTTCCCTCCTTATTCTCAGCCTGCAATCTGTTCAGGGCTTCTCCTCCATCAACACACTTCTGTGAGGACCTGAGTTGTTCACATTCTGTTCTGATTGCATCTCTCTCCTCTTTAAGGTCAATAATTTGTCTTGATAAATCTTCAGCCCTTCTGTACTCCTTTGTAATCTGTTTCCGCAGAGACTGCAATTCCAATTCTGATAATTTTGACTGTCTCAGTACACTGGATATTTCACTTTTGAGTACTTCAATGGATTCATCTGAAGCCCCTTGCAATTCTCTTTGAAGTTCGTTGTCAATGCTGTTTTTTGAGTCAACTAAACTTCCATCTGAAGCTGGACCTGCTGACCAATCTGTGCTAGATCTTCTATGTAGACGGTTCTTTGTTGTGAAACTATCAGCCGGTATCTTTTGGGACATGGAATTTTCTTTGAGGGTTGATTGGCTGCGAGCATTAGAACTGATAGATGCTCTGAAGCTTCCATCTTGGCCAGCATCTTCCAATGAGAAAATATCCAAATTTCTGTCCTGTCACATAATTGTTATGCAGTTCAGTTTTAACCTAGCAGTTTGGCTATCTATCAGTAAGTTCTTACAACAAATCTTTTAACACCCCACTCCCCCACCACCACCACTACCCTCCCCCCACCCAGCCCAACGAACTTTGCTAAAAGAAAATTCCAAGACATTATATTAGACCTTAATGAAATTTTGGTCATCTCCATCCGTATGGCCATTGCTCAGTTGGCTCTTCATGCTTTCATCATGGGGATGTGTGGAATCTCCATTGTCTTCAATGTATCTGACATTAATATCTCCAATTAGTAGATTCTAATTGCAAAAAGGAAAAGACCAATAACTGAAACATGAACAGCTAAAGAAAGAAAATAAGAAGAAAATGAGTTAATCTTAATTTTCACCTTTGATCAGTACCTCCCAGCACCCTCTGAACCGTTACCTGTCTCCATGGTTACTTCACATATGAGGAATAGTGTACAGTTTATAATAAAATGACAGAATTTAGAAAGAATGATTCAGTGATGGACAAAGGGCATGTCACTGTTTGTGTGTATGTGTACGTGAGAAAGATGGAAAGAGAGCTGACATGTAAAATTGCACCAGAGTTTGCAAACTTAAGGGGCAGAGAGACTGTCAATGGTTCAGTTTCATCTGCAAAATCTGCGAAATCAATTGAAGCTTCTCCCAGATAACCTGATTTTGAAGATCCCTGCAAGAACTCATAGGAATTAGGAGACACATAAATATAATCTAAACCTCAGAAAAGAAAATCTTGGAGGATGACCATAACATACACTAGACACAATGAAATGATATATTTTCTCATCCAGCTTTCCTGTTTTTGCATGTTTAATGAGTTTCACTGTTACGAAGATAGGGTTCTCCCATAAACAGGTTCCATCCTGAACTGCGGCTTTCTCCAGTTTGAATGTTGGCTTCCCAACATCCTCTGGCAAAAAAGATATAATCAATGCAGGTTTCTTCAAGTGCGGTACCTGAATTGGAGATACCAAAACAAGATGAGTGCTTCTTGCTAGTAAATAAATATGTGAATTGCTTGATCAAATTGCCTACATTATACACCTTGGCAATATAGTTGAAATGTGGCTAGAAATCCAAGTAAATCAAATCCATTTGAAATTTAATGATTAGGAGCACTTATCCTTTGTCACCTGAGTTGCTTGAAACTGCAATTTGAACACATCTTTGATCTTTTTCTTGTCGCTTCTCCATGACTTAAACATGTTTTTGGAGCCTTACTCTGGATTCTCAGAGAATCTTCATAAAAAGTCTCACTGTCCTTAGAATACTCTACTAGCTTGGACTTTCTCTGTGACTAATTTGGTTTTGTATTTTTTGTTTTTTTAATTAGGACAAAACAATGCATGGTTTTTTCTCAACTGTGAAACCCCAAAACAATCCAAAAGCAGCAAGAAAGCTGCAGCTTTGTAAGGTTAAGTTGTTGGGGATAGTTTGGAAATCAGGATTGAGGATGACCCAAATCCAGATAGAAAATGAATCAGTTGGAAAAAAAAAATTAAGAAGCTTCCCTGTACTGACTTTAAACAAACAAACAAACCATGTGATATTATTATTAGAAGAACCTAATAGTTGTACTATTCTGAGCTTTCTTTTTAATGCAGTAAGGCACGAGGTGCGCAGCTTTAAATGACCCTACACTTTTAGTGATATGTCCTCTTCACCCAGAAGGCTTCTTTTAGGTTAAAGTTTGAATAATGAAGAATAATCAATATATTATCCTCCATAGTTTGTGTTTACAGGAATATCTAATTGCCGAGGCAAAGAACTTTGAGAAGACAAAGTTTGCCCAAATGAGGTTCTATATTGTTCAATATTATAGAGAAGGAAACTTCTGGTAAGTGGCTATTACCTTATTTAATTTAAAGACTATGCTTTTACCATAGGTTTGCATTTAATCACCACTACTGACAATTTTTTAGCAGGACCATTACAATTTACCTCAAAAAATATATATATAAATGAAAATGGATTTTCATTCAATCAATTTAAATCAAGTAAACTTTCCTAGCCTATTTTCCTGTGTCAGGACATTATCTTGGAATTTTAGAATCTACGGTGCAATTTTTGCTTCACCGTATACGGGACCACCCATGGGACTTAGGCTGGTTAGTTACGACTACTGGCACACATTCAATGGTATTATACAAGTTTGAAAGGTTGCAGTAGATGCGTGTCAGTTGTCAACTAATACCAAAATACTTGGAAAATGCAATGATACCAAATGTACCAAGAATTTATGTCCTCAACTAAACTGTTAATCATATAGTATACCATTTGAGGTTTAACTTCATGTTTAAAGAATAAATAATAATAGGGAGTAACATTGACATTGGACACTTGGTAGATTTGCTAGCATCTAGCAATTCATTGCTGTTCTATTGGACCAAAAACATAACTATTACAATACAGAGACTTGAGGCTTAAAATCTTCGGCCAGCAATCTTTAACGGGTTAAGAAGCTAGAATCATTGTTATTCAAAACCTCAATTACTTCTGTATAATATACTAATTCATGAACCTTTTCACATCATGTGCACTACCGTCTTATCTTACTGTTGATTTGGAATGGACTTCGACCCAAACGAATTGTTGGCTTTATATATTTTAGGCTCATGTCGTTGGATTGGATATGGCTCTATACTTGAATTAATGTTTATTTGTACGTTTAGGTAAAATAATGTAATGAAAAGTTATCACAGATTAAACAACAAATAGCATGATTAACCAAAAAGGCTATCATTATGTGATTATGGTAGGGTTCAGACAATGACATTCTTATCCTTCAAAAAAAATTAAATTAAATAAGTGGGTCCATATATGTCCTTCACATTTTACATTTCACAGTCACAAATCCAATTACGACTTGTTAAATATTTTCTCGAACTTGTCATAATAAAAAAGGGTGAACTTCATTTGATGTCACATGTTCTCTCATTTGTTTATACTTATCTTGACTAGGATGCACAAATGCTATTACGTCGTCGTTCTGATATTTTGCCAATCACGAACCGATGCTTTTCGCTTTCATAAACTCGGGCCCCAAATGTTACCGCGCCCACTTAGTTTCTCTGGTATAGGCTTTTTGTGCTAGTTGAAGAATATAAATTTTAATTTTATACAAGTTATCTTATTTTTAGAACAGATGTGTTTTTTTTTTTCCTAGAAAGTAGTTCACAATCTTTTTCTCACCATAAATGTCTTAAATTATAAAATATATAATTATTAAAAAAAATTATTTATTTTAATATTTCTAATATATTTATTATTTTAATATCTCTTTTCGTATTTTTTAATTAATTTTAATTTTATATTTATTTTATTTCTAATTTATTGTATATTTATATTATGTTTTTTAACATATTTTTTTAATGAATGTATTATTATAATATTAAAATAAAATATAGTTTGAATGAATGAATTTATTATCGGATGGATAGAATATGGATTGAGGGGTTGATGTGTCAAAAACACATCAGTTTCTGCTGTGTAGATTTTTTAGAGACTAAATTTTTTTTGTAAAATTTCTTAAAAATTATAATATTATATTATTTTTTTATAATAAATCCAATAACATATTTTTTATACAAAACAAAAATTAAATGGATCTAAAAATATATGTTAGAAGTATATTAAATTTAAATCATTAGATTTTAACGGTTTAAATTTAATACACTTATATTATATTTTTTTAATCCATTTGATTTTTGTTTTATATAAAAATGATGTGATTCGTTATAAAAAAATACTATAATATTATAATTTTTAAAAAATTTTATAAAAAAATTTTAACCTCTAAAGGATGTTTTTTTGGCATATCAACTCCTTCAACCGAGAGAATATATAAGAAGAATTTAAGGGAGTTTGTCTTTGCTATTGGGTTACTTTCTCCTCTAAATTGGAGGGATTTTTGTACTTTAAATGCTATTGGCTTTTCTGATTTCTCAATGAAGTAAGATTTTAGAATTGAGAATATGTTTATAAAAGCCAAAATTGAACCTAGATGGATCATATTTAGGACATTAATTAATTTCTCAATTTATTAAACTAAATTAATTAATTACAGAATAAAAAATAAATAAATAAAGGAAAAAACTATGTCGAGGATGCAGAGGGTGACACGATGCTTAGCTGGGCTTCGCGAATCGCACCTAAGACAGACACAGACCTCAAACCCAAGCTCAATCATTTAAATCCACGTGGCATGAATCCAAGCATTAATGAAGTATTCATCTAACGGTCACAGTGGCATGGAATAACTGGTAGAAAAAAATGAGACGCCAACAAACCAAATAGATAAAACTTATAAAATAATAAGTCTCTCTCTGATATAGTATTTCTCCTTCTTTCTGGTCTTTGATTTCGAAATTAAGGCGAAGCAGCAAAGGAGATAATGGCTTTAGAGATTAACGCACTACCGTTCACGTTTGTTACACACGCGCTTGCTCTTGTTGGTGCAGTTATGGTATTGGTTTGGTGCATATACTTTAGAGGCGGCTTGGCTTGGGAAGCTTCAAACAAAAGTCTCATATTCAATGTAAGTCTCTCTCTCTCTCTCTCTCTCTCTCTCTGTATATGTTTTCTGGGCGATTTTTTTGTTTGGTATTTGTCTTATCTTTTTCGTTTTCGTATTAATTTCTTAATTAACTTGATTGTCTGTGTCTCGTTCTCTAGGAGTTTTCTTCTTCTTTGTAGGGAGATTGATTTTGAGGCTATGTTTATCAGAATTAAAGGTTTTTGTTTGATTGTGTTAATTGTAGGGTTGGCCTTGGCCAATAGTTGTCGTTTATTCTTCTGAGATTTTCTATGAGCCCTGTCATTTTTCACTTCTCACAGGTTACCTATGACAATTTTAGTTACCTTTTAACTTGGCTTTTAATCAGACTTTATACTGCTTAGCAGTGAGTTATTTTTTCCTTTCTTTGTAACTATTAACATTCTAATGTATATCTTGTGTTAACAAAAAAAAAAAACCTTCGCTTCTGCGCAATGGCGAATGAAAGGGAGAATAGGATAATATTATTTTGTCTTGCCATTTGGCCATTATCAGAAATTTAAAAGGGAATGGCTCAGGATTTTTGTTACTTAGTTATTGGCATGTTAATTGATTCTCTCTTTCATTCAGCATTCGATGCCTCTTGCCCCCCATCCAATTGGGTATTGTTAAAAAGGAATAGTTATCTTTGTTAGGGTTAAATTTTTATGTGTGGGAAGCGTTTTTACCAAAGAAAACGAAAAGTAAAAATACGCATGTTTTAACTGTCGTTAACCTCATCTGCTCGATTCACCTACCTTTCTCTTTCAACTTCCGATGGTACCAGAAAACTCCCTCCAACAACCAAGAAGTTCTTGAAATTCCACTAATATCCTTCATTTATGATCGTAATTACTCTTAAGCCCCACTTGTTTCCTTCCATCCAATCCAAGTGTTCAGTGTTGGTGCCACCCATTGTACATTTTACACACACATATGAAACTTATAACCCCCAACTTGTCAATTCAATTTATCCAAAAAGGCTTAGAGTGTTGAGATCTTAGTCTAGACTTATTTATAGATCCAAATTAAATTTAGAATATGATTCATAATTTTGCTTATAATTTTTTTTTTTCAACAGATAGAATTTATTTATAAACTAATATACAATGGACAACGTTCAAAATATTTGCAATGTAAAATTATAAACTCATAAACAACTCAATAAAATTAATAAATACCAACATTAATGGATATCGAATCCGAAACCTTAAGCTCTCATACTTTGTGTCTTACTTATTGAATGTCCTTGGTGATAATTTTCCTTATAAATTAAATAGGTATACAATAAATCTGGATATTTCTAGCTAGACTTTTATTTGAACCTTATAAATGAGATGTGTGGACATGCTTATCTATTTTTGAATTTTATTTGAGCACTCACATAATTTAGGAATTGATGTGGCGATAATGATGAATAGAATATAAAATTAAAACCTGATTTTTGTGATCAATGTTCAAAGATTTGTCTTATTGTCTTGTCAATGACAATTTTATTTGGCTTTTTGCACATTAATTTCCCTTTGTGGTCCATGATTATCAACACCTAATGCTTCCCTTTTCTTTTTCTTTATTGGTTAGATGTTGAATAAATTTTATAGCTTTTTTTTTCATATTTTAATGGAAAGAAAAACTAGTTACCTGCTTAATGTAAAAAGTCATCTCCACAAGCAAATAAAAAAAAAAAAAAAAAGAATTAGAATACTTTTAGGAAAAGGTAGATCTCCTGCCTCGGAAAAATACTTTTTATGCCTTCTTTTTTCAATCATAAAAAACCCCATGAACTTTCATTTCTATTCAATTTTTTTTTTTTAAGGATCATTGCCAATTAGAAATTAAAATCCTTCTTTTAGCAATAATGTTAAGAACTGAATTTTGAAAAAGAAAACTCAGAGAACCCTTTTTTTATATACATTGCTTCCATAAGAGGAGCCACAATTAAAACACATGTATAGTTTGCATAGAATTTAAATTATAGTATTTAAAATACATGTATAGTTTTCATAGAATTTAAATTATAGTATAAGGAAAACATATTTAGTTTTGGTTTTGGATGTAGAAAAAATCTTTATTTTGGTATTGCTACCATTGGATCTCACGTTTCTTCTTCGTGCAACAGATTCATCCTATTCTGATGTTAATTGGTTTAATCATCATAGGAGGAGAAGGTAATTGAATTTTTTTTTTTAAAGATGCATTTGATGAAATTTGCTATTTTTTGGTACTAATTATTAATATTATTTTCGGATAAAATACAAAATGCAGCCATTATAAGTTATAAATCTCTTCCTTTGAAGAAACAAGAGAAGAAATTGATACATTTGGTTCTCCATGCCATTGCGTTAATACTGGGTTGTATTGGCATTTACACTGCTTTCAAATATCACAACGAGAGTGGCATTGCCAACCTTTACAGCTTGCATTCTTGGCTTGGCATCGTCATCATTTCCCTTTATGGCATTCAGGTAAAATCACTAATTCTTTCTAACTAATTATTTCTTAATCAATCAAGAATTATTACCTAACAAATTGATTTTCCTGAAACATTACACCCACATTTCTGCCCACCAAACCTTATGGCTACTTAGTAGTTTGGTGATTGATTATAAATGCCTTGCAGCGCAGAAAGTGAGGAATTTAAGCGTTACATGGCAATGCCTATTGATATAGACTCTGTTTTACCAATTAATATGTTGTCATATATTCATCGAATTTTATTTTTGGAATTTGTCTAAAAAATGGAAATTATTTGGCAGTGGATATATGGGTTCATTATATTCTTCTATCCTGGAGGGTCTGCTACAATTAGGAGTCAGTCTCTGCCATGGCATGTGATATTTGGGGTGTTTGTGTATATTCTGGCAGTTGCCAATGCAGCAATAGGGTTCTTGGAGAAGCTCACATTCCTTGAGAACTCGGGACTTGCTAAATATGGTTCTGAGGCCTTGCTTGTTAACTTCACTGCTATACTGACAATATTATATGGAGTCTTTGTTATCTTGACAGTTCTTGGTCAGGGTCCGCCTGAAGGAGATGACTATAGCTACACGGCTATATAGAATTAGTTAAAGATTTTAATACCAGATAGTATTAATTGTTTGTATTGCATCACTATCTTGTACATATACAACAATAAGAATGACTTGTTTTATAAATAATTAATTTAATTGATATCATAGCGTTGCTGTACTTATATTTTTAATCATTTGGGATTTGTTCTGCTACTGAAAGTTAGATCTGATCCCAATTTCCAGATATACGAACTAAAATTTTCTTAAGATCTAACAAGGATTGATCAACATCAGGCAGAAAGAATTTTATTTAATTTTAACTTAATTAAAAAGTTATAAATTATAAGATTTAAACATAAAAATGTTATATGTCGTGAATATATTTATAATGAGAAATCAACACATAATACAATTATTTTATAAAATTTAATATATAATTACTTGTATCGTATTAGAGAAATGTTTAATATGATATGATTGAAACATATATTTAAAATAATAGTGTTGATATTTCATAATTATAGACTAAATATAAAATTTAAATATTTTATTTTTTAGTGGGACAAATTTAAATCATTTAATGGCTGGAAACTCAAATTATTTAGTTGTAGAATCACCACTGGTGTGAAAAGCTATTAAGTTTGAATTTCCATATTTATTATTATAATTATTTAAAATTATTATTTATATGATAATGAAATTATATATAAAAAAAATAATTTTATTGTATAAATCAAAATACTAAGATTCATTTGATTGTATTATACATTAAAAAAAAATTATTCAGACTATGTTTGATTTTGAAAAATATTAAATTTTCTAAAAAATTTGATCTGTGCAATTTATATATATATTTTTTTTCTAAATTGAAATTTGATATCCGATTCAAGAAAAAATACACTCATCGCTTGAAAAGAAAAAAATACACTATACAAGATTAGATACGCATCCATATATGTATTGAGGTATTTTGATATGTTTATTTTGGGGGACAAATGTAGGGCCATGCAGCTGCCAGTTGCATTTTGCATATTTTGAAGTGGAGATGAGGTTAGAAACTTAGAATAGACAGCATCCTGGGCCTAAGTTTGCAACTCAAATTGATGGTTGGGCAGTGATGAATCCGCATATGCAAGTGGGGACTGACAAACACCCCAAGGTATATAATGCACCTTATAAGACGACGAAGCTTTTCAATCACCGTTTGTACTTTTCTGTAAACATAAGAGGAAGCTCCTATCATGACTTATTATACAAAATTAACGAAACTGTGAATAAAAAAAATATATGAATAACATTTCCCAAAGAAGAACATATATGAATAATCACAAATAATTTTGTTTCCATAAGGTTATCTTTGAAACTGATTCAAAGACTCTTGTGCAAATCATTAAAAAGGGTGATAATTTTTTGTGGGAAATAGAAGCTGATGTTGACAATATTTTGTGGGAATTGAATTGTTTTGAATCTGCCAATATTGTTTTTGTTCCTAGATCTGCCAATGTTTGTAGTGATTGGGTGGCTTAAAAATGTTTGTAATTTTTCTTGCCCATTGGACTGGGTAGGTAACCTCCCCAAATTGGCAGCTATGTTGTATGCTGATATTTTTAATGTTTCGAGTTAAAGCTATGAAGTTTTATTCTCTTTTCAAAAGAAAAGAAAACGGAACGGAGAGAATCACACTCTGCCAACGCACAGTAGCAGTAGATACAAATACAATACAGTACAAATATAGAATAGAAAGTAGCTACCAAAGCGGTCCAGCTCATAATTTAAAGATACAGTTACCCACTTTCAACTATAATATCTCAACCAACACTTCTGTTTCTCTATTTCACTTGTTTTATCTTCTTCTTCTTAGAAAATTCTCTATTCACCTTTTCTCTAACCACTACTATCAGTTTCTAATTTTGGAAAACTACCTACTGATATGGCTGAGGAGGAGCCTAAGAAGCTCGAAACTGAAACCCCCTCCGAGCCTCCTCCAGCTCCGTCACCTGAAGCTGTTCAACCTCCTAAGGATGTGGCTGAGGAGAAATCTGTAATTCCACCACCTCATCCTCCTCCCGAAGAAAAAGTCGATGAGTCCAAGGCGCTTGTTGCTGTTGAAAGTAAACTAATTTCTCTTCTTTTTCTTTTGTTTTTAAATTATATATATATATATACACATAAGATCTTGTGTACAAAAATTACAATGGGTTCAAATAAACAATATTTTCTTATTTTAGTTTTTTAATCTCCCATCAAGCAGCAAAACATCAGTTATATTAACAAGATTTCAGAGGCAACTGTAAATTATTGAAACAATCAATCTCAGGCACTCAGTCAGGATTAATTATTTGTGGATCTTCATCTCATCTTCTCAAATCTTGGGTTACTTGTAAAAGTTGCATGATCAATTTAATTTCGTGTAGGAATTTTCAGTTTTTCAAACAATGAATATTTTCAACTAGCTGACCTCTATCAAGCACTTAATGTAGACCCACTAACAAAACTCACTTCATTGCTTAATTATGAATTAAATTTTTGGTCTAATCAGTCATAATTTCATATTTCCACCCATCAGACTATATAGACGGATCTACGTGGAGGAAAGGGGAAGTGGCCCTTAATTTTTAAAATTTTTAGAATAAATTATATTTTAATTTTTAAAATTTGATAAAATTAATAAAATAATTTTTACATAATTTTTACTCATTAATAAAGTATTATTTAATTCTTTTTTTCACTTTCTTTTTTTTTTTCCTTTATTTTCTTTTTAATTTTTTTTTGTTTTCTTTCTTATTATTTTTAATAACTTTTAATTATTTTTAATTGAAATATATGTTTTGATAATTTTTATATTTTTTAAATAAATTTATTTTATTATGTCTTTCATAAAATTTATGCGTTTATCTTTAAATATAAATGGACGTCTTTTTTCTAAAATTTCTGCATCCATCATTGAAAACTGATATCGTTTCGTATTCATAGCACATGAAATGTATGGCATGCATATTTAGTCAGGCACTTAATGCCCCGTATATAAAGAACATTTTTCTGGTAATGTAATAATTTCATAGTCTAAGTTAAAAGCTGCAATAAATGCGACTTTTTTTTTTTATTAATCTACTTGAACTATCTATCTCCTGCTTCAATATAGTTTTCATTTCAATTTATGGCCGTGTTATTCCTTTGAGACATATATGTAGAATACTATGATTATGTTGATAATGTCACTGATTTCACTTGTTTTTTAATCAGCAATATATAAAAAATTCATAAGCAATTTGATTAGCCGGTTTTGGGATTCAAATGTAGCCAAGCAAAGCTTACAGATTTTTTTGATGTTTGATTCTTGTGCTTTTGGCAGAGGCTCCAGAACCTGCTGAGACTAAAAGTACCGAAGGTTCTGTGAATCGAGGTAGTTTTAGATCTTACTATTCATCAAAAGTCTCTCTGTCAATCTTTTAAATGTCTGTCTTTATGAATAGTTGAGTAATTAACTCCTGTTTTATATAGATGCCGTGCTTGCAAGGGTGGAAACAAAGAAGAAGATGTCACTTATCAAAGCATGGGAAGAGAGCGAAAAGAGCAAAGCAGAGAATAAGTAAGCGTTTCTCTAGTATTTGTTATACTTATTATGCAATTTTCAGGTTTATTGTTACGTCCACTTGTGGCCTGTGGCCAATGAATAGTTTTCATTTATCTTTGGAAATTGGAATGCATAAAGGGCATGAGTTCTCAAAATTTGGCAATGTATCATTGTTAGTTGTATAGTCTATAAAGATGATGTCGATGGCTAGAAGCATGGACAAAGTAAAATGAATCGACAAATGCACCAATTTGAAAGATTCAGATTCATTATTAAGCTACGGTTCTTAGATGTAGTTCTGTCTCATGAAGCCCATCCCCTTGTTTGCTGAAATGAAAACTACTTTTTCTATCAATCATGGTCTGCTATTCTTTTTGTATGCTTACTTTTGAGTTTTGAAGAAGATTTTGATCGCTTGACTGAGCTTGCTCACTCTATTGAGCAGAGCTCACAAAAAACTATCTGCCATCGTTTCGTGGGAGAACAGCAAGAAAGCAACTGTGGAGGCAGAGCTGAAGCTTATTGAGGTAACAAGTTGCAACTTCTATAACTTTCTGTCAAATGTCAAAATATTCCCCTTGAATGCTTAGCTGTTGAATTCTGTTACACATGAATTAACTGTCCACATTTCACATTCAGCTTAACTATTCCATCATCTGACTTCTTAATTGTCTCTGTTGATTCTTTTCATTCAACTTAACAGTCAACAAATTGGAGTTGCAAACTTTCTACCATTCCATTCATACTGGACAAATGCTAAACTTAGATTCATACTGTTGTTACTAACCTTTTAGGTTCAGTGCAGAAGAATAGTCAAGTATAGGCTGTTCTGTTGAACTTTGGTTGAACTTAATATTGGATTTTATACAAGCAGGAAAAACTGGAGAAGAAAAAGGCAGGGTATATGGAGAAAATGAAAAATAAAATAGCACTAATACACAAGGCAGCAGAAGAAAAGAGGGCAATCATTGAAGCTAAACGCGGGGAAGAACTTTTGAAAGCAGAGGAGACAGCTGCAAAGTACCGTGCTACTGGAACTGCTCCGAAGAAGCTCATTGGATGTTTCTAGGCTAAAATTCTCAGGTTTGAATAACATTATATTTATTTGTGTATTTATTGTGAATTTATTTGTAATTTAGTTGTGTTTGTTTGATCACAAATCATAGGGGGAAGTTGGCAAATATTTGATTATCGTGTGTGCAGGTTGATGTATCTATCTGTGTATATATATATACCATTTGAAATATTGTTTGGAAGCTTAACTTATTGAATTTATAAGAAGTAAGTAATCTAAATGATCAAGTGAATGAGAACTACAGCAATATAGTTATGACAGGGACAAAACAAAACTTGGTGTGTGGTTTTTATAGGAAGGAAATTGAGGATTATGGAACTCCTTTTCCTCACTTCTTGACTAAATAGACACGCATTGTATGAACCCAAGTTTTCTTTATGATTCTGATCAGACAATTAATAGGTTGTGTTATTCTCACATCATCTACGTTGCAAAGTTTTTCCTCCTCTTACTCTGCAACAACTCTGTTGCTGATATCTCGAACCATACCATGCGGCCAAATATGCTGCAAAATAGCTTTATAACAATATACTAATTTGACATATATCTACCCTATTAAGTTCAAATAAATCTACTTTCTGAAAGGAAAACCACAAACGAAACTATATAGCCCCAGTAAGTGCTTTTTATATACAGGAAGCATCTAGGTGCAATGCTATTTAGCTATCAAGATCAGTTGCACTGTAACAAAATGGACAAAAACATATGTGATCTAAAAACCTTATCTTTTATCCTATGTATGTTTCCTAGTGAACTTGACTTCAGCAAAGGCAGCAAAGAAAAGAAAGCTTGGAATCCAGTAATCCATTACTGGGTTATCCTTGTTGCCTTGTATTTTTCAGAAATCAAACATAGGTCTGACAAAGAAAATGAGGAATTAGCTAAACTGTATGCCGGAAGTCAAAAGACACTACAATAGTTAAATCTTGTCTAATAACAATACAAAATACCCAGGTTTTAAGGGCAGACCTGAGGATGGGGAAATCCAGAAACGAAATTGACACCAGCGATTGCTGAGTCAAGTTTCGTACAGAATTGCAACTGCTATTAATAAAATTTAGTGGGCCTCCTAAAAAGTCAAGTAATGAACTCACAATTGGACCCTGAAGTGTCGAGAGGGGCCAAAATTAAAATGGAATCATTAAAGAAAAAAAAAAGCATTTTGAAATTATTTATGTATTAAATTCTTAATTAATACATTTTTATTTTTTTACATTAATCAATCTCTTATCAAAGGTTCATACATATAATTTTCTTTAGGTTTAATTACAATTTACGAGATAATTAAATATTCATATGTAATAATTTAATAGCTTCTTTATGGGGAATTAGAAAGGGGAAAATTAAAGAGGGTTGTTGATGTTTAATTTATTAATTAATGTGATTAATTTTAGTTTTTGATATTTTTTATGACCAATCCTCTTTATGCATATAGAAATGTCACCCATTATATTTATATAATTTCAATCATTAAGTTTAACTGTTGTTATTAAGTGTCTGCTTCACACTTAATACATATAATAAGAGTTCAAACTGTGATAAGACAATCTAATAATAATCCCAATCTAGGCTCTTAAAATAAGCATGAAGTATTAAATATATCATTATTTATATAAAGATCAAAATAAATCGCATTTATTTTTGAAACAAATAACTGATGGTGTCTCCAAAAGCAAACTTCCAAGAAAGAATAACCACTAATTATACTGTAAAATTTCCTTAATTAAATTACATTATTTGAAGTACAATTAGAAATTATTCTTCCTTGAGTTAAGTTTGCTTTGAGAATTAATAACTAAACAATTAATCATATATACATCAAATCATTCTTGATGTTGAATTCACTACAAATATCCTCTTCAGAGCTAAAATCAACAAACTCGTGATGATCATTTCCTGCCACTGGACTCTCATCACACTCAAATTTGAACTGTGAACTGAAAATCTCCTCGGCAGACCCATTATCACTAATGGAATTATGATACTCATTATTATTAAATAAATAATAATCTTGCATCAAATTACCATTATTATCCTCTAAATTATTATAAGTGGTGGGATTATGATGATCAAAGGCAGTAAAAGTAGTAGTAGTAGTAGTAGTAGTAATACCATTTGAAACCATTGGGACTTCACCTAAACTTGAAAAGCTGTCAAGTGAAAGCCACTCTGCGAACATAAGCTTAGGCATGGAGATACAGTTTCTGCTATTAGCTAATTGATCTTGTTTATCTATTGGTGATTTTTCCCTGTCCAATAATAATGATTCATAACTTGGAGTAGTAGTACTACTACTTTGCATTGTAGAAGGTGATGATTCCTTATTATTATTATATGATGATGAGCTTATTGTGTTATTATTTGCCTCCTCTAATATTATTCCTTCAGCTTTGAGCACCTTTTTCTTCAAATGGGAATGCCAATAATTTTTTATCTCATTATCTGTTCTTCCAGGTAAATATTGTGCTATTTGAGACCACCTAATATAAAATTTAATTAAAAAAATGGTTAATTATAAAAAAATAAATCATGAACTATGATTAATAAACTTTGATTCACGAATAAAAATTGTTATAAAATTATTAAAAATTTTAGTTTGTGATAAAATTGTAAATTCACGAATAGTTGATGACTTTTTTCATAATTAACCCTTCAAAAATTTATTAATAAATTTTGATTCAGTAATTTCAGTTAGTGTGTAATAAAAAAAATGATTAATTATAATTTCTCCCTTATAAAATGACACAATATACTAATTTTTTTTAACCTTTCAAAAATACATTAATTCTCTCCTATGAATGTCATAATATACTACTAGACTTTTCCGTCTAATTTTACTATTAATCAACCCTAAAATGGTCGACAATGACAGTAAAAAGATAAAAATGTCCTTACATTTTATTTTTAATTAATTACATCATATTTTTTACTTTAAAAAAAGAAATTTAGGGTTAAAAAATATTTTTTTATATTTTTTGATAACTTTAAAAATAAAATAAATAAAAATATTTTAAAAAAATATTTTTATTTTATTTTTTTAAAAAATAAAAATTAGAAAATAAAAAATAAAAATATTAAAAAATATTTTTATTTTTTATTTTCAAATTTGACAAATATATGAAAATGAATTTTTTATTTGTATTAAAAAATTTAAGAAGAAATAATTTAATTTTTTCAAAAAATATTTTTTTTATTTTTTATTTTTAAATTTGTCAAAAAATATGAAAATAAATTTTTTAACTCTAAAAAATATTTTTTTAAAGCAAAAATAGAGTGTAATTAATTAAAAATAAAGGGTATGAGTATTTCTGTCTTTATACTGCTTTTGTTGACAATTTTAGAATTGACTAATGGTAAAATTGGACAGAATAGGATACTAGTATAACGGGATATTCGTCAAAAGGAAATTAATATATTTTTAAAAAGTCAGTAAATAGTTAATGTATTGGGTTATTTTATAAGAGAAAAATAGTAATTAACCTTAAAAAAAAAAATCATCAAAATGAACTAAATATTTATTTTTTATTTTAAGGATGGTGGTGGAGTAAGAATGACAATTAAAAATAAGTAGATTTATTGATTGGTTGGGTCTAATTTTGAAAAATATTAAAATTTTCAAGTGCTTGAATTCAGCCTACTCGATCCATAATTTTATTCATAAAATAGGGTCTATAATTCAACTCACGAACAGGCTCAAGAAATAAATGCATTAATTAGAATTAATGTAATTAGCTTACTTGTTGCCTAACAAGCGATGGAGGGTGAGGATTGTATTCTCCTCTTGTAAGGAAAACAAGCCTCGTTTTAGTCCTGGTCTTAAGTAATTAATCCATCTTAATCTGCAACTCTTCCCATTCCTCTGCAACCCTGCGCAGCATATTCACATTATTACCATCTCATTATCAAAAAAGTCAACTATAATTCTAGGGTATTTTACTATTTTAGTCATTGTCAAACGCCCCTTGAAATCTACGTGGACGAAACGGTCTATATACATATAGAAGCTGCGAACTGGTGTGAATAGTTACTAATTTTCTCTGTTTTGATTGACTCAACCTTTCCAAAAAAAAAATATATTATATTTCAATAACATATACATAAAAATGTCGTATGTGATAGAAATGAAATCCATATGAAAGGAAATGATTATGAAATAATTAAATAGTAATTTCTCTATACTTCTTATTATTTTTAATTACTGTGATGGATTAACAATAATGTTACATATATAGAGAGTATATATAATAAAGTAAACTCACCGGCGTTAATGGGAACGGAACTCCAACAGCTATGGCCATGTTCAAGGACGTAATTTCTAAGCCGTTGGTCTTCTTCAGGTGACCATAAGCCTTTCCTGTGCTTTGCTTTTGGCTTTGGCTTTGGTTTATCTGAAGATTTGGAACCCATTAACGGAGCTTAAGAGTTTATTTTGAGGCGATAGAGTCTTTCTCAGTTTTGAATTTTGATATATGGCTGCAATGAACAGCCCATTTGGTATATAAAGCAAACATTAGTTAAACTCTACCTAACAACATTTTAGAAAACTCTTATTAAATAGTATATATCATTAAAAAACATATTAACAATTATCACTATTCGTCTTGGAATTTTTTTTTTTAAAAAAATTTCATAATATTTCATAAATAAATAAAAAATATTGTTAGTTAAAAATTAAATTTTTAGTTGGATTGGTGAAAGTCTAATTAAATAATTTTTAATAAGTTCAAACATAATTAGTTCATTTATAATTTTAAACTTATTTATTAATAATAATTAACAAAACTTCTTAGTATTAACTTAATGATCATAATTTTATTTCATTATTATAATAATAAATATTTTTATATATTAATATATAAAAAATATTTTATACATATTAAATAATATTATTTTGATTGATATTTTTATTAATTATTTATATCTCATTGTTCACATTGTTATGTTATTTCAATTTTTATTTTGATTTTTTTGTGTATGTGAGATAGTGGTATTTTAATTTCTTAATATTATTTTAACTCTTAAAATGTAGATTTTAGATGGGTTGAGAGGAGTTGATGTGCCAAAAACACATCAGTCCTCTGTTGTGTAGATTTTTTAAAACTCAAAAAAATTTTATAAAATTTCTTAAAAATCATAATATTTTTTATAATAAATCTAATGATATATTTTTTGTACAAAATAAAAATTAAATGTATCTAAAAATATATGTTACAAGTATGTTAAATCTAGACCATTAAATTTTAACGGTCTAGATTTAATATACTTATATTGTATTTTTTGAATTCATTTGATCATTTTGTACAAAAATTATGTCATTGAATTTATTACAAAAAATACTATAATATTATAATTTTTAAAAAATTTTACACAAGTTTTTTAAGATCTAAAAAGCCTACATAACAAATACTAATGTGCCAAAAATACATCAGCCCTCAACCCATATTAAAGTTTAATTCGTCTTATTTAACAATATAATATATTATATTTCTTTTTATAGCGAAAGAAAAAATAAATTGATAAAAATTGGAATTAATAATCTCAGCAGGATATATATAATTAATCTTTTCTTAACCATATTTAACATTTACTTAATTATTTCTCTAAAACACATTAATTGTTTATATAATTGAATTTGTTTCTTAGACCTAACTCAGGAGGCGTTTAATTTGATAAAATTGCCGGTGCTACTTGGACCACCTAGCTGCTACACCAGTTCTATAGTGATACTCTAAATCCAATGGATCCTCGTATTCTCTTGCTAAGTAACTTCTTTCGCATTATTATTATTATTATTTTAGTAGAAAATTTGATTCTATTTACCTAACACCAACCAATTCTTTCTCTTCTTTAAATTCAAATATGAAAATATGAAAGCTTACTTTGCAATAGTAAAAAAAATAAAAAAGATTATCATTTGAGAAATGAATATCTTTATGAATTAAAATAATTTATGTTCAAAGTGTATATTCTTGACAATTTATGAAAAAGAAAAATGAAATTAAAATGATTACCAATTTAAGGAAAAAAAAATTAAGATTAGGTAAAGAGATTAACATATTATTATAAGTTTTTAGTAGTTAAATGATATTATAAAATAATTTTCAATCGTTAAATCCAATCAAATAGATGAAAAACTCTTTCATTTTTATATAGATTTTCTTTTCTCATGAAAATTTTATTTTTTTCTTTCATTCTTTAAATATAGAATATTATTTTTTTTTAATTTTAATTATATATAGTTAATATAAAATATAAACTAATATATGCATTAAATTTAACACAAATATAAGAAAGGAACATATTAAGCTTGGGTTTTAGAAGAAACGGAAGAATACTGACTTATTAGGAGATATTTACATCTATTTAAAATATATATATATCGATATATTAAAATTTAAAAAATATTAAATATTTTTTTTAATATTTGAGTGATTAATTTAAAATATTTTTTAAAATTTAAAAACATAAAAAAAAAAAATTAAACATAATACTTTTTTAAAATAATATTTTTAAAACTTTATTTCTATTCAAACATCCTATAAGTATAATCTTCACTTGATTACCAATCCCATAGTGGCAAATCTTTGCAAGAGAGAAAAAATTTCCATCCCACTATATATATCATCTAATTCATACTTGTGCACATCATATTTAAATGGAATACATCACAGTTATTAGTTAATATAAAGAGATTTTTGAACCATCAATTATTTTATTGTTTATTAAGTTAATAGTTCTATAATTAAATATTTATATTTTCACAATATAAAATATAAAATTCAAACTTTTTAAATTATTTTCTTACCGAAGATATTCAATATGTATACTGAAATATTTTGTTTTAAATTGTTAGTTTAAACTTTAAAACCAAGAAATTTCAATAAATTGATATTTATTTTATATTATCTTATATATGTAATAACCGTTAAATAAACCATGAAAATTAGATAACTTAATCCTTTTCTGGAAAACTTTTACAAAGAAAGAGTATGAACTGTTTCGTTTATTTTAAATATTATAATTTCAGAATTGATTTAGTTGATTTTTGGATTTTGATTTTTTTAAATTAACGTTTAAAAGATAATTTTTAAATATATAATTATGCGACAATAAATTTATCTTTCAACCTATTTAAATAGAAATAAATTAATCTCGATTGATAAGTAAATTAATTCAATGTACTTAGTGCCAGTTTGACACAGTTTATAGAAAGGAAAAATCAATTTTTTTGGGTGAGAAGTTGATTTTGACTCAATTTATTGTGTTTGGTAAATATCAAAATTAATAAAAGTAATTATCTAGATAGTTAAAATTCAACTATTTGGATAAGTTAGAAATTGAAATTTTTCAAAAAAGCTGAATTTTAGATTAAACACGTAGCTAATTTTAAAAAATTAATAGACAAAAATATCCATATAAATTTATAAACAGTTTTTAAATTATATTTTACCAAACACAAACATACAGTTAATTATTTTTAAAAATATCACTTTTAAAAAAATAACTTTTCTTTATATGAAAAATTATTTTGATAAGTTGTGTCAAATTAGACCTTACTTCTAATAAAAATATAATAAAATAAATATTCAATTATTTATACACCAAGATATAATCTAACGAGAAATGCATATTTCTATAAACAATAGATTCAGAATCGATTTCTTTCTCTTCAAATGTTTAATAAAAAAAAAGAAAAAAAAAAACTTAAAATCCCAGTTTTGAACATCTAATTGGGTCGTAATATACTAAGGAAAGAAAATCAAAGTGGGACGAGAAACAACAAAACAGAAAATGAAACGATTTCAATATACATATCATTTGGAAATCCTTTTGTTTTAATTAACGATGGATTGTCTTACCAAATAATAATAATAATAAATTAATCAGTGATGAATTGTCTTACCTAATAAAATAATAATAAATTAATTAGTTGATTAGATGGACAAATATGATATGATTTGTTAATCGTTGTTAATAATTGGCCTTCTGATTGAACATTTCATGAAACTCCTCTTAAAAAAGGTTGGTCAGGGCCACCGAATGAAAAAACAAAATTTTATTAATTTATAAAAAAAAATTATTTGAATCATTTAAACATAATTTTTTATATAAAATTAATTTTTAATTCGTTTAAAATTAATTTAAAATATTATTAATTTATAAAAAAAATTATTTAATTTATTTAAATTTAATTTTTTAAATAAAATTAATTTTTAATCTATTTAATATTTATTTTTTAATTTGGTCTCTAAATTAATGTCTTTTCATCGTTGGACAGATTGTATTTTGCATTTTAAAAAATTATGCAGAGCATAATCATTATTCGTCAAAGAGTTTCTTTTTTTTTTTTCTTTAATGAGAAAAAAAAAAAGAAGGGTTGTCCAGACATGTTTCTTCCAATTAATAAATCATTAAGAGGTTTCTAACATGATATCATATTGGCATGTCATACCCAAAAATCTTATTTGTCTTTGAAGAAATAAAATAAATCATTTCCACCTATTCATTGAAAAGTATGAACACTTATTTTTTTAATTTATATTTTAATTATTATTTGAAAAAAATAATTATATTAATTCTGACTCTTATTATTAGTTTTAAAATTGTCTTTCGATCTGTTTAATTTTCACTTTCTTTAAGAATATAGGAATTATTCTATTGGCATATCCTCATCATCCTATCAATTTCACCAGTTTACTAAAAGTTATTTAAAAAGAGAAAGGTTAATTTTTGTTGTATACCTTAATTATAATATTATTATTATCTATTAAACTCTTAAAATAAAGAAATAATAATTAATTTTTTTTTCCTTCAATTTGTATCTCCAAACAAATGGGTATAAAATATGAAAAAAACTTATTTATACTGAATGTAAAATTTTTTATTATACATCTAAACAATCGATGATTAGATATTTTTATTAATAAGATTTTTTTTTATCTAATAAAAAGACAATAACACCTTTATTTGTTACATATATTTTTATATTATTAAATAAATATATATAACCAGCATTGATAAATATTTTCTATAAAATATAAGTTAAAAGCTTAATATTCCACTTCATGCGCCAAAATGAAGTAGGTTTACAAGATCAAATGATATTTGTTGTTGAATTTTTAAAATTATATATTAAAAATGACTTAGTTAGAGGTCGGGATATCTAATTTTATTTTAAATTAATTAGAATTAGTGACTATTAAATATTAAATGATTTAAAAAATATATATATTATATATGGGTATTATAAATATATTAGTATTTTTACATTGAATAAAATAATAGATATATTCATAATAAAATTTTAAAATAATCATTTATAATTAATTTAATGTATAAAAAATTAACCACACCAAGAATAACTTAAAATTTTGTTTTATATTAATTATATTATATGTACATCTGCCACCTAAACATTAAGAAAATAATGATATACAGGTGAGGTAGCTAGCATGTGTTGTAAAAAGAGAGGACTGAATTCTTTTTGTACACAAGAGGATGAAGCTTTTGATGATTTACAAATGTTTTGTTCACCCACTCCATTTAAATTAATCTATTCCTCAATTAATTAATAATTTGATATGCTAAATTTAATCATCTAATCCAAATAAAACAATTAGAAAATTAAAAATTAATTAAAGTAAAAAATTGACTACTTGTAATTTGAAAAAGAAGAATTGAGACATGTTTAATTAATTTCCACTTAAATTAAATTAGAAGTTTGGTAAAATTGTCCATTAACAGTAAAGCAGTCAAATGATGTATGTGTCATGCAAAACAACTTTAACTGAAAATATCTATTTTTATTTCTTTTTTCACTATCAAATGGATTAACATGTTGATATTGTTTAACATTATATCATCTCAATGATATTGTTTCACTATCAATTGCTTTACTGTTAATGAAGACTTTGTAAAATATATTGAATGTAAAACAAAACAAAAAGGAAGTTTATTCAAGTTGAGATTAAAAATACAAGTTAAGTCCAATTAAATTTCACCTTAATTTTAAACCCTCTTTAATATGAGGTATATCCACTATCTTATATCTGTTCCTATTTAATTACATATTGTCATATACTATTCATCATTTAAATTATTTATTACCATTTACTTAAAAGTTTTTAATTAAGCCATTATTTGAAATGCAATAATTTAATTCAATTAATGATAAAATTTATATATATTTATAATAAATTTTAATGTGATAAAATTCATTTGAATTATATTGTTAGAAATAATTAAAAAGTTAAAAGAATATAATTATTTTTACATTTTATAATTAGCATTTTAATTAGGTTATCAATAGTGAACTTTATTAAATAAATTGAATTTTTTTTAAAGATTTTATTTTTATTTTACTGAAAATAATTAAATTCTATAATTAGTTATGCCTTTTTTAAATATGATAATTGATAAAATAAAATTCAATTATAAAATTTGAATTTTTAAATTGGACTAAATTATTAAAAATTTAAATAATTTTAATACTTATATTATTTTTCACTTAAAATTCAGTAATTAACTATTGATTTTCAATTTTACAAGGTATCACCATAGTTGTTGTGCTCTTTGGGGGGAGTATATAGAGAGGGGTAATTCACCAATACAACACTCGGAATTCAAGTTTTGCCAATATATATATATTTTAGTATTTGGAGGGCAATCATTATATTATTACATATAATAATATAATTCTATTTTATAATAAATTTTACTTAAATTTTAATTTTATTTTTCTTATAATTATAAAATAAAATTTATATTTCATTTGTCTCTTGTTATTTAAATAAAAAAAAAATATAATTTTTTGTTATAATTGTTTTTTTTTTTAATTTTTCTATATAGACTATATTAAAACAAAAAGTGCAAATTATTTAAATTTTTCTTAAATAGTAAATTATTATATAATTTAAATTATGTCATGAGTATTTTAACTTATTTTTAAATTAAAAATTAATTATTATCCAAAATGTTATAATTGAATGAGTGTTTATATTCATAATTTTAAAGCAAATATTAAAAAAAAAAATTATGGTGTAATTTTTGAATATTAGGAATAAAAAATTATATTTACTTATCAATTTTATTTTTCTATGTTGACATCATCAAGAAATTAAGGAAAAAAAAAAACCTATCAATAGAAATGGAAGATGAGTAACCCCCTTTTTAAAATAGTATAAAGTAAAAAATTAAGAAAATCAAATAAATATTTAAATAAATTAGCCAATTAGCCTCTGAATTTATCATAATTCATAATTGAATCTGTCTCTTTCCCAATAAGAAAAAGAAAAGCTTGGACTTTAATTCATTATTATATGCATATAACTATAAAATTTATATATTCCCTTCAATTTGATGCTATTTCTTATTTGCTAACTTGTAGCAATTTGCTATCTCTTCCATTGAAAATATTTTGCAATGTTCCCTTTCCAGAGTACAAGAATCACACCTATATTCTTTTCTTTCTTTTTTTAAATAAATTTTAAATTTTCTTTAAAACCAAACATATTAATGTTCAACTTAATTAAGAATTAAAGAATAATATTATCTTTTCTCTCATAATGTTTTATTTCCTTTTTTATTTGAACTGTTGTAAGCTAAAAAAGACTAGTGATAGCCCCATTATTTCTTTTTTTATTTTTTTATTTAATAATATATATATATATATGCTCTCAGCAGATTTGTTAATATATTTTTTATACATTTTTGTTTGTTTTCTCTTTCTTACTAGAGTTGTTTATTTGTCTTTTGTGAAAATATTTATTCTCCAAATTTGAAGTTATTATTACCCTTATATAAAATTAATGTTGAAAAATTCACTAAAAATGATATATTATATATTTATAATTTTACATCAGGCTCGTTTTAAAATATAAAAGTCGAGTTATGACATAAAATAATCAAGCATAATGTGTTTATTATTATTATATTAAATTAATTATTCTATCAATACAATGTTTCTAATTTAATTCAAAAACATAATTTATAATTTATAAAATTTTATATTTTATTTATTATTAATCATTTAATTTATTTTCATTAATAAAAATTATATAATTCATCTAAAAAATTAAAAGAAGAATAGTATTGCAAAAGGACAGTGGGATTAGCATCGAAAGCGATGGTTTGGCTAAAATATTGCATTCCAAGCCGTCTGCTCAATAGGGTGGTGATATGTGTTTAAAGATTACTCGAATTTGGGTTTGCTTACTGAGCCAAGTCACAATGACACTACAAATTATGTCATTAATTATATTAATTAATGATTTGATTTTCTTTTGGTTAATGACCCTTTAAAAACAAATACATTCAAAAAAAAAAAAGTGACGACACAGACCAAGCAGGCCATACCGTTAAATAATTCATTGGATTTAATTTAAAAATCAATTAATTATCATTTAGAAATCACTTAATTATAAAAACAATTATAGTAAGAAATAAGACTGGTTATGTATCAAGCATGTTGTGTTGTGTGAGATTGATGATGCCAATTAATTTATTAAATTAATCTTGTTGTCTCTTATTATGGTCTGCCTCTTTCTCTCAACACATATATATGTAGGAGATGCAAAATCATTGAGATTAATAAATTAATTAAAGATAATAATAAAACAATGATTTGCTAATAATTGTACACACCTAATTAATTATTTAATTTATGATAAAATTTTTGCAAATTAATAATCGATAAATTAATAACCTTTATTGTATAATAATTTTTTACATCCCAACTTGAATTAACAGGCTAAATTAATACTCGATTAATTAATATTATTTTTAATTAATAAAATTTATGAGTTACAATAATATTAATTTATATAAGTTTTACTATATATTGCTTAGCTAACTTTATGAATTTTATAAGTAATCAATTTTATAATAATAAATTGAATTCAGATTTTTGAGAAAATATTTAAGTAAATTTATAATATTTAAATCCTTAAAATTTTATATTGTCTTGTATATCTTACTTAATAATAATAAAAATACTACAAATGTATAAATTTGCATAGGATGCTTGGATTTTTTAACACTATTATTATTATTATTAAATATTCAATGAATAATATTAAATTGAACTATATAATATATATAAATAATAAATTGTGTTATTAATTCATGGTTAATGAATAAATGAAATAAATTATTTTAAGAGCTATAATCAAACCTACACAAGTCAAGTACAGAAAGCTTTTTCGAATGTCAATGGCAATTTTATAATCCTGCAATCATTATCATCTCATTAACAAAAGATTTGGAATTCTCCATGTCGTGGTCGCATCCGATGCTATGATACCTTATTAATATATAATTATTATTAGTAATATTACACAAATTAACAAAGTACGTATTTAAGTATCAAGTATATTGTATTTGTTTGTATTTTATTAGCAATAATTATAAGGATACGTATCTAAAACCTTTTTGTCGGCACAATGGGCAAAAGCATTATGGTCGTTTTCAAATTTAATTTAGTTTAATTAGCATTGCTAATTAAGCCAAATTAATTAGAAGGTTGATTTGACCATCCCAAACTATATGGTTAAGCATCTGTTATTATCTCTGTTTGTCTTACACCAATTCCAGAAGAGGTGAAAAAAAAATGGATAATAAAATCCCACAGGCGGATGCTGTCAAATTGTCATCCCTAATCATTTGGCTAACCTTGTTATCAAACTAATTAAAGACAGTGCAGTCCATGATTATGACGTAATTGCACTATAAATGTAAAAGAATCCATTGCTATACATAGGTAAAATATTTTAGTTTATTTTTATTTTTTATGGGAGATGCTAGAAACAAAATCATCATACAATAGAGCATACAACTCATCAGGAGGATATAAGTGCCCATCTTAACAGCCTTAGCTACCCAGTCAGCACTCTTGTTAGCCAATCTGGATTGAACTTTGAAGTGGGAGCACCTTTTAGGACTTGTAACCCCCCCACATCATCAACCTTCCAATTGTACACTACCTGCGACAACTTTTTTTTTTTTTTTTAACCATCCAGTATTCACGAATTTAGATTAATTTGAATTGGGTCTGATAGAACTCATAAGGAATAAAGTTTTTTTTTGTCCTTTTTTTAATTTGTAAGATTCAAACTCAAGACTTAAAAAAAAAAAAAATGAATTTTCTAACATTCCAACCAATAACTATTTTTTGACTTGTATGTAAGCACTTTCCCGCCACATCATCAACCTTCAATTGTACACTACAAATCAATTTAAATGCTAGATATATTTCAGTAAATCCCAATTTAATTAACTTTTTAAAATTTAAATCTTTTATTTGATTATTTTTCATTGATTTAAATCCACTATCAATGATTTAAAAAAAACAAACATGGGAAATTTGTTGAAGCATTGGATCTTTTTGTCCAAATGCAATCAGAAGGTGTGATTCCAGATGGGTATACCTCTGTTTCTGTTTTATCAGCATGTTCAAATTTAGGTGATCTGAAGTAGGGGAAATATGTACACTAGTTAATTGTTGATTTCTCTCAATTGGAAGTCGTGGTAGGGATTGCTCTCGTAGAAATGTATGCATTGTGGACAAGTTAATAGAAGTTTTGCACTTTTTACCAAGCTAGAAATTAAGGATTGTTTTTGTTGGAATCAATCAATGGAAGAACTGAAGATGCCATCAAGATTTTGTTTTTGATGAAAAAGTAAGGATTGAAGCCAAATGATTTCACATTTACTAGTGCTTTATTTGCTTGTAGCCATGGGGGCTTGTGGAAGAAGGTCGTAGAATCTTCTACAGCATGGAGAAAGATTAACACGATTAGTCCAAACTTTGAGCATTTCGGTTGTTAAATGGACTTGCTTAGCCGGACTGGTCTGCTTGAAGGAGCAGTGCATCTAGCCAACCATATGCCCTTTAAACCTGACATTGCTATAAGGGGTGCTTTACTTGGGGGTTGCAGGACAAGCAATGACTAGCAGAAAAGGTGGTGGAGAGAGCTACTGAATCGGAAGCAGATGAATCAGGAGTGTATGTGCACTTGTCAAATATCTACGCCTCGGCAGAAATATGGAGCTAAAGAAGGTAAGGGAGGAGGCCGGTAGTAGTATTGTTTTCTAGGATGTTTATGCCTCGTGGAAATATAGAACTCATAACAAAATATACAGGGAAATAAAAGATGGAAAGGCATCCTACATCCTTCCTCAGAAAATATTAGTCCCTATCAGAAATCTGTATGAAATTGTGCAAATTTCCTGAAATATTACCTAGAAAAAGCTATATTGATAATAATTTTGTACCTTTAGATTTATCCAATCTACAGTGACATGATTTTATTCGTAACACTCAGATCATAATCATCAATGAATTTTTGGCACAACTATGGTAGAAAAATAGTAGGTCTTATTTAAGCACCTGGGAATTTGAGCAACAACATATCTGGGATAGAATTGAGCCAAGAGGCTAGCTGTCCTATAGAAACGTTCAGTCTCAAAAAGATGCATTTAGTTTTAACTAATATACTTGCAAAAAACTGGGCTCTCAATATACTTCGGAATTCTTTTAATTTAAGACAGAGAAATCGGAAATCCAGATTCCTGGAGCAGATAGGATGGCGGGATAAGTACATATAATTATTGCCTATTTAAACGTCTAAGGGCTACAGGTAAGCAAAGATTCTAATTGCCATGTGAATATAATCAGAATTTGTCATGAAAATGTTGTATTTCTTTTTAAACTGTTCAATTTACCCTGGACATGTGTGTATTTTCTTATCCACTAACAAATGCACGACACATTTTCCTAACATCCAAGCATATTCGTATACTATTATACCAAATAAATATGATAACTAATTAGGTAGAAAAAAACTATCCTGTGTTTTCACTACTCGTACAATAGCGGCAGCATAATCCCTGCAAAGACATTTCGGCCCGGAAACGCAAGCACATACCATGGCCACATTCTAACACAAGCACACTAAGTTGCAACTATGTAAATCCTAAATTAATTGTGAGACAGATCTGATGAACAGGGAACCTATCGTACACAAACTCCATCTAGTAAAAGTTGAGTTCCACCATGATACGAATAAATAGCAATGACAATCATCCATAACTTTGGATACCTAGTCAACCAACTTAAAAATGTCCGATAAGAAGTACCATTAACTTGAAAATTCAGTTATGACGTAATATTATAGTATCCATTCTCAGATTCATCATGCTATACTGTCTGTAGCCTCTAGGAATCCAAGCACTACATTGAAGGTGTAATCTCTTGAAATCCATGCTAAGTTCAGGTAGTAATCATGTTGAACTGGAATCTGGAAAGCTGTTGAGGAATGGTTGATATAACTGGCCCATATCTCTGCCACCAATTAAGCAACATGTTATAAAATAATATTAAAAAATCATATTATCATTTTCATAGAACTGGCTAGAGCAGAGGGATGTAGATGTCACGCATGCCATCTTCAAAGGCGGGATTAGGAGTAACTGGGTGGAGTGAACAAAATTCAGAAGTGGAAGAAAGGCGGATATGATGCAACTCACTGCATAGACATATACTCTGAGGGGCAAAAGGCGGAAAGAAAAAGAAAAACGGACATGATTCAGTTAAATCGATCAACTGCTGGATCAGATGAAAAATTCTGATCCGATGGCTGGTAACTTGAGCATGTGTGAGCATGTGCATTGAATTAATTTCCCAAAAAGAAAAAAATAAAGAATGCCACGCTGAATCCTTGTGGTTCACCAGTTCCCTTCTATCAGACTTTGGAAAGTTTCAATTCCTAACTCATAAAGTAATGATAAGCACATACAGCATTTGAAACCATAAAATATTCCAAATATCAAATCAAAATTCACATTTAGCAGACAATCCTGTATGACCATACCTGCACATTATCATAGAGCTCAAACAATGGGACAGCAAGAAGTTTTAAATTTTTAGGTACTGCAAAGTACTCTCTTTCAGACAAGTGAACAAGGAAAAGCTTCTTGCACTCCTGTGTTACCAAGAATGGAGAGAAAGGTAGATAAGTACAATTTATATGTATGAAAGGAAAAACAAAAACCAAATAAGAAATGAAAATGAAAATATTCTACAGTTTAGTAACCTTAGGCTTTGTTATGTGGGGAGGGCAATAAGGATACATGATGGTTTCAAAGTTTGGCCTCCACCAGATAGCCACACACTCCCCAATCTGCAAGGAGATGCCAAGTGACAAAAATACAAATCAGAAAAATGGTAATATTCAAAATTTCCAGTTAACATAGCAATATCAAAGAAAGCATAGGGCACACATCCAACTATGTTCCAAGATATGCAGTTCCTAATACAAATTCTTTATCCTGGGGAAAATAAGGGAAGAAAAGCAAATTATTGTAGACTGAGAAGCACACTAAAATTGCTTGCGAACCCATAAAGAATGGTTGGTACTAAAGAGTCCAATCATCTGGTATGTGAATGATAGAACAATATGCCTATCTTGTATATCCTTTTTCTTATCTTTTCTTTTCTTTTTTATCTTTTCCTACCCACTCATTCCCAGAAGTATTTTATTTATTATGTTTACTCCTTACAAATCAGTTTCTAACATCTTTGTGTTCAGCTATTCTCAGAACTAAAGTAAAGGAGGTAAAAATACCTGCCAGTCTGGCACCAGAGCAGGTGAATTAGCACCAAGCTTGCTAGTCAGTTTTCTTTTCAAACCCTCAATTTCTGTCACACATGCATGGCCATCATGAGCAACATAATATCTGGAACAATATGTGTAAAAGAAAACAAATTCCAGCACAATCCTATTGAAGATAAGAAAATATAACAGAAACAGAAACAGAAAATAAAAATGCAGACCAGTGAAACTATACCATTCTCTCCTGGCTTTAGACGTCCACCTGGCAGTTTGCAGAATGTGTTTCCAATTTGCAGAAGAAGTATGTGAGGATGATTATGCTCCTGTACCTGCAAGATCAAACTACATATTCTAAGCCAATAGAGAGGTAAGAGGTTTCTAGACATTTATTTCAAAGACTGTTTCTTGATGTCCTTTTTTAACCCAATCTAACTAGAAACTATAATTTAGTGGTATATAAGACAATAAGAATGCAACAAAAATACAAAAGAATTTGATTTGCATAATGAAACATCCATCAACTTTTTAACATTTGATGATGAAAATGATAAATCACTTTTGCATACCACATAATTTTGAATTATATCTTGAAAGACTGCTGCTTGCAAGTGAAAATATTATTTCACTTATCTAGATACAGAAGGTAACAGCATCTAACTCAAACCACATTTATTTCCATCAAAGTCATAAATTCTATATACATACTATTACATTGCATAAATATATCTTGTTGACTAGAAAAGCCCCTAAGAGACAAAAATGAATTCTTCGGCTACTTTGCAGAAAAATCTAGCCATCCAAATAAAAAGAGGGTAAATTGGGGGAGAAAAGCAACAACAACGGCAGCAGAGATATTCTTTCCCCTCATTGATAGATTATCTGAAGCATCTGCTGACATGCTTTAGTGAGATCAGGAATGGCAGCAGAAAACCATTGTCCATGAGATAATCAACTAAAATTTGTTTATCCATCTTCCGCAATCCCAATAATTTATTAATAAAGTCCATCCAACCTAAACAATGATAATAATAAAGTTGAACCATCTGGAAGTCTGGCCTAAACCTATTGTATTGAGGAATTCTAACTAATAACCTAAAACCTATTGATGTAGGGACAAATAGGGACAAACCGATTTTGGCAAGGTTAGAAACCCCACAACGATAGATATGGCTAAAGACATCAACTGACATAGGGATAAACCGATTTTGGCAAGGTTGAAAATCCCACTACGGTAAATGTGGCTAAATACACTACCTTTGTAAGCCAAACCAAGGATAAATATAAACTCACAATCCTTAGGAATCCACCAAAAGGAAAAGGAGATCAGAGAGAGAAACATTCACTCACAAAAAGTTCAAATCTTAATTGTGTATATTTCTTTAGCCTTAGAATGGCCATATATATAGGCTTACACATAGCTTAACATAGGAATATTAAGCTCCTTCAATTAAACAACTTATTAATTGAAGTTATTTAAATATTTAATAATTTAACTTAATACTTAATTACTTAAAGAATATTAACTTAATAAGCTATGAAGTTATCTTCACTTTATTAATAAGTTTATAACTTCTTCATTTATACTTCTTTAACTATTAATTCATTAATGCTCCTGCATTACCTATATTCTTGCAATTAAAATTGCCAGTAAAAAGAACATTTTTATAGTATAAAAAAAGTGAGTCCATGAATTCAATTTTGAAACTTTAGTAATGATATTACTATCATTATCTATAGATAAAAGTACAAATATAAGCCAATAACTATAACTAAAAATACAATCCCTATAGTTTGTTCATGATCGAGTTAAACTAATTTGGAGGACCAACAGAAAACTAAACCATATCCAGGTTCCACAAGCAAAGACCATACATCTATGCATATACATACATACATAAAGCACACCTACAACATATTTAAAGTATAGAAGGGTAGCAGGTTCAACAAAAGATAATTTTGAAACAATGGCTAAGTTACTAGCATGATATCTAATATTACTGCATTAAATTCAACTACCTATAAAGATTTCACTACAAGAATAACAAGAAGAGAAGAGTCATTATATCAATAACCTGAGTACAACTAGGAGTAAAATTTGCAAATCAGCAAAATTCAATCTCCAAAGAAAGCAAAAGTCATATTTTTGGCAATGAGACCCATTGTTGAAAAGAGAGAGGATCAGATAAAATTTTATCTTTGTGGGTGAATGGGGGAAGAGCAACAAGATATTTGCATGCTTCTGAGAATCAATGATTAAGAAAAGAAAGATTGTTGTGCAAAAATGGTGTATTTTTTATAAAATCTTTGTTGAGTTTAGTTTTGGCATTGACATTAGCCACTCAAAACAAAGATAATGAGCTACCCTAATTCCAGAATGGCACACACCACATCCACACGGTAATAATACAAAGGCTTGACTGTAAAAATTATTCTAGTATTATCAATATTTCTAATTGTCATGAACACGACTTATCGTATTCACATACTTGTTTTTGAGTGCAGTTTTGGCAAACACAGTATCTTGAGATAGAAAATTGACATTTCTAATATGATTAGCACATGGATTTAAGCATAAGAATATGAACATACCAGCAAAATTGCTTCGACACTTGTCCTCATCCCCTCTTTCATGTAGCTGTATACAGAATCAACAACAATAATCAAATTCCAGCACACTTATGCATGAAAGCACTAGAATCCTCACATTGTTCATATACTGCATAGAAATCTTTTTGAAAGTCAATGACGTGTATTAGCCAGGTCATAGTTGTGAGAGATCCAAATATTCAGAACCAACTAGGCTCAGATTTTACCACTGCATTGAACGCAACACCGAAGTGGAAAATAACCTAGTGTTTCGAATCACTAATCAATTACGAAAACAGCCGCATAAATCATCTAGAGTTAAGGATTTATTTTTCATTGTTTTATGAAGCAAATGAACATAAATAAATCAAAAAAGAATAACAAGACCTTGAACAAACTTTCTACGGAATCAAACAAAGGACGAAGGGCGAAGGTTTATCTAGGGTTTTTAATTGTTTTCTAGTATTAGGAGTTGGAGAGATAGAGAGCGCTTACTTGACTTTCATGCGAGCAAGACGATCAGCGACTGAGGTATCTTTCTCCATCTTGGGCTCTTTGGTGCCGAAAGTGTAGCTCGACAAAGGATAGGTGTTCACCACCGATGAGTTCACCATCCTTCTCTCTCTGGTCTCCGCCCCCAAAATTAGATTAATTTTTTTATAAATTCAGTAAACTTGTCTTCCTCGCTAAAATTGAAGGAGATTTCAAATTTCCCTCCGTCGAAAACGTTGAGCAGCCACAGCCAGAAAGAGACCTGGTGGGGGAGCTCGGAGGAAATAGGGATTAGAGACGGATTCAAATAAAACCCAATAATATGCTAAGTGCTAACTACGGTTTTTTTGTTTTTTTCTTTTCTTTTCTAGCTAATTTACGCAATCAGCTTTTCAGTGTGTTTTTGGAGTTTAGACGAACGGCAGCTTCTGAGTGTCGTTTGATGGAAAGACGATAAATTTTGGACTTTGGCCCACTTGGATGCCCGGTGGTTTCTCATTTATATAGATATAGGTGGTGGTCGTACGATAGTTGTTTCCTTAATGTGTGTTTCTCCCTGCCTTTTGTTTATTTCTTATGCTTGGAACCGTTGAGAGAATTAATCAATCAAAAATATTTTTTTTTATAAAAATAAAATTGAGGTATTATTTACTTTTTATTTTCATAAGAATAAGTTATTTTTAAATTTTGATAAATTTATTATATAAAAATAAAATATATAAAACACATATTTATAATTTTATTAATCACCAATAATCATCACTAATAATATTGTGGTTAACAATCGCCGGAGAATATCATTAATATCTTTAATCACTAACATTTTTTAATTTTTTAATTTTTCTTATTTAAAATATATTTTAAAAATATATGTAGTTCTTATGAGTCATCTAAATAAACTTATGGTTTTATTAATAAATGTATTAGAAATTATTTTTGAAAAAATATTTTCCTCATAAAATATTTTTTAGAAATAAGTTTTTTTTCTGTAAAACAATTTGAGCCTAAAAATTGTTTGTTATTATTTCTGTTATTGATTTTTGGTTTTTATTTTCTTATGCTAAAAATTATATTTTGAAAACAATTTTTTTAAAAAAATCAGTTTTCACTATTTTTTCCTCATTTCAATAATTTCTGTTTTCAAATACTAAATAAATTTTAACAATAGATTTTTTTTTTGGTAAATTAAAAAAAAAACATTTCTAAAATTTAAGCAATAGATTTTTTTTTATAATTGATAAATAAGAATAACTTCTCTAATTTTTTATAATCAACAATACCAAATATGCCATTAACTTCTTTTATTAATATAATACAATTCGAACCAAAATAAGTTTTTACTTAAAAATAAATAAGTTAATATCATGTTTAAAAAATTAACTACATTTTTTCAAAAGGAAAGGCAGCATTCATATCTTCCCTTCATGAGGCGTTATTATTATGTCCTGTCTAATATCGTTGCTCTACTCAAATGTAATGGTCTTTTTTCTTTTCTTTTTTCACATTTAAAAGCAACCTAAATATCAATTAAATTACATACCAAAACATATTTCAACGATAAGTATATTCTTTTAAACAATAAATTCATAATCGATTCTCCTTTTCCATATATAATTTATCAAAAATAAAATACCAATTAAATTAGGTTGATTCTTTTACATAATAAAGAGTTAGCTAACATTTTTATTTTTTGAGTATTTTTTTTAATTCATTTTTTAAGTACTAGGAAAATGGATTCCAATTTAAATTTGTTGTCACTCGAATATGTCCAATTGCTCTAAACTTACTTGGGCGAGTAAAGTAAATCGACTTGTACGCATATAGGCATTGAATTAATTCTGAGGATGAGTGTCTAATTTGAGCAAGTATTGTGTACACCAGGAGAAAAGCATGCACTTTACCCTTTTTTTTTTCCCTAACATCAAAGGACAGAAGGTAATATGGGTTTTTCTAGTTACTGTGTACCACATTTTCATAAAAGGGAAAAAAGAACAGCAAAACAGAACTGTAAAACTCCATATCTATGTAGCAGGAAGAGCTTTTACTGGAGATTGGTGAGTCTTATCAGTAGTCCTATCAACTGCACATAACAATAATCTCATGTCGAGGAGACAAAGAATCTAACAGGATCATGTACAACCACAAATTGAGGGTGAAATATCGAATTCCTAATTTCAATTTTTCAGTCCCCTCTCTTATTTGGAATCCATGGCTATCACCCATATAAATTGGACGAAACTCCTTTTTGAAGTAAGCATCGTCAACTGAGGAAGTTGCTATGAACCTTTTCTTAATTTTTTTAAATGAAGAATTATTTTGATCAACTTTTTAATAAAGATAAAAACTAAAGTGATAATATGATTGATATAAATAAAATGATTATATAAAATATAAAATAATGTGATATTCACTACAAAAATTAGATTTTTAGAGATTAATAAAATTTTAAAGTGAATGAAGGTTAGAAAAATTTGTGGGCCATAAGCCGATTTACCCTATAATAACGGGTAAATACCTTTTATTTTTGTAAATTTTTAAGATAAATTATTATTTAATCCTTAAAATTTAACAAAATTAATAAATAATCATTTTATTTTGAAATCTAACTATTCAATCCCTATTAAAATAAAATTTAGTCATATTTTCTTTCATTTTTTTTGCTATATTTAATACACTAATTGTGCAAGAGAAATGAAGAAAAATTAAATAAGATAAGTGAAAATAATAAAAAAAAATTATAATTTCCTTGATATTGTTTAGATCTTTTATTTATGAGATGGATAAATAAATAAAAAAATATCATTTTAACTTTATAAAAATTAAATATTGATGAGTAAAAAAATAGATATTTTTATAACTTTCGCTTTATATCTCTTTTAACTCCCTATTTCTCTCCAATTTAGTGAGAAATTTTTTGCTTCTAAAAGTTAAATGATGAAATATAATTTTCTCACATTTATTTTCCTTTCTCCTCCTTATTAATTAACCAAATAATGAAATTTTTTACCATTTCCATTCTTTTTTTTCTTTTCTCTTTATTTTCATCAAAACAAACAAAGCCTTTCTTTTTCTTTTTTTTTTTTCTTTTATTTTCCTTCACTTTTTTTCATTTTCCTTTATTTTTTTTTAATTTTACATGAAAAATAATATATGAAGGAAAATGTGTCATCTTCCTAAAATTGAATAATGCGTCTCTTTTTCTAAAATTTTTGTATCCGCCTCTATGAACTCAATAGAATGTCGATTGAAATATAAAAGTGTCTGGATGATGTAACTAATTATTTAATAAAATTTTAACTTCAAAGAAATTGTGAAATAAAAATATTTTAGTATCTAATTTTAAAACAATGGAAATATTTAAAGTTATTTAAACTATAAGAAAATTAAACTCATGAATTATATTTTAAAATTATGAAAAAATGTTGTGGAAAATCATTTACACTTTTTTATATTTATCTCTCTCAACCAACTCAGATCCATACCAAATCAATTAATTATATAAATAATATTTTTCATTAGAGTTTTTGAAGAAATATAAAAATATAATATGATTTAAAAATATTATAATTATTAAAAGATGTCATCCAAAATTATTAAATAAAAAATTTATATAACCAACTTCAATTAATTTTAGAATTAATATTAAATTTAATTAGGTTGAGTTGAATTGAGTTTTATGTATGCGGGACTAAGGAGCTATTAATTATTTACTGTCAAAAGAAACCCTATATTCTGATCGAGAAAAGAAGGAAAGAATAATAAGATTAACAATGGAAACACTTAATTAGTTCTAATAATAAAATAGTAGGAAATAAATAATAAGAAGATTAACAACGGAAACACTTAATTAGTTCTAACAGTAAAATAGTAAAATCTCTGTATTAATACTCACTTCAGCTCATGAAACAACTTTTGGTTAGCATATCAGCCCCTAAAATAAGAAAAAAGAGAAATGAGTTTCGAAAAATTCTTTCCTAATTCGGGGTTTTGCATGAAATCTCAACGTACATGAAATTGTTGTTGCACTATTTATGTATCTTTACCCAGTGGCTATACAGTCCTTCTTTTTGCCTTGAAAAATTTGCAAGACCCCATCTAATCCACCTGCAACTAGTGTACACTGGTCTTCCTCTGCTTGTCTCCAGCAAACACTACTTACAAACCCATGGTCACCCATTGGCTCGGATCCATGCACCCATATGGGTTCGCTCCATCTCTTATCGTATACAAACACTCGGTTATTTTCTGATCCGCAACCCAATAAACCTCCATTTCTCCATACCGATAACCCAACAAAATTTCGATGATTCACATGTCCCTTGTACGTGCGAATCATTCGAGAATCGTGTAAATTCCATAGCTTTAAGCAATCATCAATACTTGCTGACACTAACGTGAGAGAATCCATAAACTTAACGTATGTCACGGTTTTCTTATGCCCATCCAGTACCAATACCGGTTTCACCATCATACGAATATCGTACCCGTATGCTTTACAGTCAGCGCATCCAATGGCTATCATTGATCCACCGAACGGATTAAACTCCACACAACAGACTGCCCTGCGAGTTAAACTAGGCTGAACCGTAGCCACACATCTACCCTCACAACGTGAATCCCACATTTGCATGGTCCCATCATCCGATCCGGATGCTCCCACCAACGGATCCCAAAGCGAATAATCCACGCTCCAAACCCGGCGGCCACCATGCTCGTCGCGTTCAAAGACCGGTAATCTCCTTTCAAGATCATACTCCGTTACAACACCGTCGTAGTCTCCAGACCCAATAACCCGGTTATCTGACCCAGGTTTCCATCGGAGACTGCTAAGCTTAGCCGGAGTATATATGTAGTATTCACACGCATTAGCATGGTCTAGAAAAGTTATATCGTGTTGATTTTGGGTAGCCGTACCGCTGCCTTGATGTGGTAACAAAGACTTGATATTGTAAATTCTTATTTTTCTCGCAATTCCGCCAGTGGCAACAATATTTTCGGTCTGGTCAAATTCGATAACGCCAAGGGCGTCGGATACGGTGGCGCTGCTGGTTGAAGAAACCACCGTCTGAAGAGTGAAATCCCATTCACATCTAGCTCTTTCGTCTTCTAATAATAGTTGTTTGTGATGGTCTATGGGTTCGGTTATTTGTTGTGGTTTGAGCATAAATGGTTGGGAGTTCACGTTCTCATCATCTTTGGGCGGTTCAAGTTTAGTTTCCGGATGGAATTGATCTGACAAGTTTTTCATTGCCCATTCCCAGTATCTGGTATAAATGTTGATGTTGCAGGTTTTTCGGCTTTTGGACCGATGAGAGGTTCCTCGACCTTTTTTTTTAAAAAAAAAATTATAATTTATTTTAATTTTCTCCATCTTCTTTATGAGATTCTCATTTTCCTTTTTTTTTTTTAATATAATAATACTTCGTAACCAACAAATTTACAACAATGCCATTATACTATTACAATGGAACCATGATGGAGAGATGGAGGTTGCTTAACATGGTGAAATTTTTGTTAACTGTAAGTTAAAAAGACAAAATTATAGATATCTAAATATAACAACTACACATTTTACTAATCAATGATAATAAGAAAAACAAAATTACTTCCAAACTAACTCCTACTGAAATAAAATAAAAATAATTAAATAAATCAAATTTTATTATTTAGAAGTGAATTTTACACAAATAAATAAATAATTTTTTAGATGAAAAGGGTATTTGTGGTATTTTAAATATTATGAATTTATATTTTCATAAAAGGAGTGTATGGTTGACCCTATTACTAAAATTTAAAAGATTATTATCACAGAAAGATTTGATACATTTAACAGGTTGTGATAATAGTTTTTTTTTTTTTTTTTTTTTATTGTGACGATAAGGTGAATCGGAGTGTATTTATTACAATAATTATTCAATTAGATGGGGGTGCAAAACAGAAGTGCCCTGGCTGCGTTTATGCCTCAATTTTATGTATGGGATCGAAGTGAGTGTGGATACAGGCTGTTCTGCTTATCCACTTACGTGGTTTAAGCCAAGCCATTTGTCTTCACTTTTCTCCATATCTTGTGGAATGTAGGATAGGCATAAAGACGAATGAAAAACTGTAGGGCAGGCTTCATCTTTCTTTCTTTTTTTTTTCCCACTCTAGGAATTATGGAGAAAAATGAGGCATAACTATGAGAAGACCACATCAAAATTAAATAGCGAAGATATAGTTGAACCACCAAATTTTTAAATATTACTGTTTCTGTTTTTTTATATGTTATTTTAGAAATTTATCAATTTTTATTTTTAATTATCATTCTAAATTTTTAAAATAATATTTATTCACTTTTTATTATTTTATCTTTATAATATTTAATTAAAATATGATAATTTAATTTAAAATAAAATTAATAATATAAAGTTAAATAAGTCATTTTAAAATTAATTAATAAATATTTTAATATATATGTAAAATTTTAAACGACAGATAAAAAAAAAATATTATGATGATTAATTAATAAATAATTTTAAATGTATAATTATTACCAAATAAATTGCTGACAATTAGTAATTGGTAAAGTAATCATCATAGACACTGACTAGGTAATTTATTAATATGATATATGAAAAATATTTGTATATCTTAGGTATATATATTTATCTAATGAGAAAATAACACATTAGATAAAATAAAAATATTTATATTTATTTATTAGATAAAAAAAATTAAAATAATTATATTAATTAAAATATTTTATTATTTATTAATTAAATATACGAGATAAATTTTTATACCTAATACTGTAAAATATTTTTCACTATACATGTCACTCTTGATTCACTTGATACATTAATAATAAGGAAAAAATAGAATCATAAGTTTTATTGGATGGACCAGTATCAGCTGGAATACGGTTGACAGAGAAGTTATTATTATAAGGGGATGTGGTTGTTCCAACTTGTTTGATTTTAACTGCCTATTTTGGACAGAAACATTGTCGGTCCAAAAAAAATAGGCAATTGCATCAACTCCCTTTTTCTACGTTAAAATAATTTTTATCAATCGGATATTATTGTTAGATTAAAATTCTCCCAAACTGGAAGTTGTTGGTTTATATTAGGATTAATTATTATTTCTCCTTATAAAATATTCAATATATTAAATTCTTTTTAAATTTTTTAAAATATGTTAACTTTCTTTTAACGAATTTTCCATTATATTAATACCAATTTTATCAAATTTTACCATTACTTAATCCTAAAATGGTAAAAAATATCATTATTATTAAAATCACACTGAATCGGTCGGTAAAACTGAAAAAATTAAAAATTGAATCAAGAATCTATCCAGTCAGTCTCAAAAAATCATTCCCAAAAATTGATGAACCGGCCGGTCAATCAATTAATCGGCTGGTTAACTGGTAAACCGATCAAACCGAGTTGGTTCTTCCTGTTCGAGCAGGTCAAATTTTTTTTTTTTACTTTTTTTTTTTATTTTTAATCAAAAATAATAAATATCAAATTATATTTATTTTCATCATATGTATATCATATGTATAATAAAATGTCAAATTATATATATATATATATATATGTATTTCGATTTTTTTCTGATTTAACCGGTTCGATCCTGATCAAATATCTGACCCTTTGACACTCTGCTTTCACTAGTCCGATTTTGAAAACAATAACAATGACAATAAAAAAAATAGAAATACCCTTATCCTTTATTTTTAATTAATTACATTATATTTTTGCTTTTAAAAAATATTTTTTGATAAATTGAAAAATAAAAAATAAACAAAAATATTTTTTTATTTGTTATTTAATATTTTTAAAAAATAATTTAAGAAGAAATTATTTCTTCTTAAATTTTTATATATTTGACAAATTTAAAAATAAAAATTAAAAAAAAATTATTTATTTTATTTTTAAAGTTGTCAAAAAAATATAAAAATATATTTTTTAAACCTAAAAATATTTTTTTAAAGCAAAAATATGATGTAATTAATTAAAAATAAAAGAGAATGTCATTTTTATCTTTTTACTGTTTTTGTTGACTATTTTAAGATTGATTAATAGTAAAATTGGATGAAAATGTCTAATAGTATATTTTGACATTTATTAGGAGGAGTTTATATATTTTTAAAAAATTAATTAGAGTTAGTGTATTGAATTATTTAAAAAAAAAATCATAATTAACCTTTTATATCATCTGGGAAAGAGATTTGTAGCTTATTTGAGCCAATCACTAAATGGGTTAATAGAGTTATGGGATGAAAATGGCAAATTTCTGAATGTTAATAGTAAATATTAATTTATTTTTTATTTAATGTGATAGATGATAATCTAAATAATTTCTTATAGTTTCTATGCAAATTAATTAATTAACATACATTTATGCTATTAAAGTGCATGGATGACAAATGTAAAATATGTGAAAGAAATATTTAATTATAATGTGTTTCTTTTGATTAGCCAAAATTAAGATCAGCTAGTCAAAATCCAACGTATATTATTGTGATTGGGTTGATATAACCTGAGATGGGGATGGTCTGGGTCTTGTTATTGGCCTTGATTCGAGCAATGAATCAATTTATGATGGAATTGAGAAAGCAAATGCACTCTTCAGCTTTCGATATCTGCAGAATCTGGATCTATCTTATAACAAATTCAACGCACCGTTGCCAATCTCACAAAGTTGGCTTTGTGGATCAAATCCCAATGGAAACTTCATACATGACAAAATTGGTTACTTTTGATTTGTCCACGGCCGTTTACTAATTCTCTGCATTTCGTTCACTGAAACTTGAGAAACTAAATCTAACAACTGAAGGTGCTAATGGTGAAGAATTGAAGTTATTTTGTTGTTTTGGTTGTTTCTTACTGTTCGTTAAATTGTCAAATTACAATTAAAAATTGCATTCTAAGACCTTGCGTTTTTTTTTTTGCTAATTACTAACTATATTCTTATACAAGACCAAGTTTTGTTCAGCAGTACTCACATAACAATGTTGAAAACTAAATCATAGGTGTCTCTGATTCGAATAGTGCAAGCAGCCTGCACTTATCTGCCAATGGTTTACACCAAACAGTCGTATTCATTACCCAGTTCAACTGCATAATTTCTGTTGATCTGCATTACTATGATGGCATACACTTACTAAAATTGTAGTCTTGAAAAGTTGGAAGCAGTGGCGGTTTCTCTTTATGGCTTGGGGGAGTCTGGGTCCCTGCTAATTTTTTTATCCCTATGTATGGTACATGTAAAGCCAAGGACATATTATCTCATTTGAGACGTAATTAAAGGGGACTAATATATATATGTTAATTTTTTAATTTTTTTTTCAAATTGGTAATCCTAAAATTTGTTTAACATATCCTCTAATTTGCTATTATATCCTAATAGAATTTTCTAAATTCACCTCTAATCTCGTTAGTTTCATTTGCATTCAAAAGTGATTAAACTGTAATATGAATACCTTTTTTTGTTATAAAAATCTCACAATTGCTTCTGTCATAGGTCTCTATCTTCATATATTTAAAATAAAAAAAAATAATTAATATAAAAATTATTATTAATCGATAGTAAAAAAAAATAATTAATTTTTCTTTATATATATTTATTATGTATAAAAAAATATAATATTTTTTTTAATTTTTCTTAATAAATGTCCTCGACTTATTGACATATACAATAGACTAATTTTTTATTTTTTTCATATTTATCTTTTTTATTTTTTATTTTTATCCTCCTAACTCTAAAATTTTTTATATGTGATTCTCTAATTTCATAATTTTTTTTTTAAAATTTTACACCTCTTATTTTTATTTTTTTTATATTTGTCCTCTAAAATTTTTATCTTTTTTCATATTTTTTCTAAACTTTATATTTTTACCTCTCTAATTTTAAAAATTTTACAGTTAAATTTTTATATTTATATATATAACCCCATAAAAAAATAATATTATAAATTTTTTGTCTCTCCTCACCTAAAATCCCGGATGCCCCACTAGTTGGAAGTATTTTGTTCAGCTGTTAAATTGGATACTAAAAATCATGCTATACAGTTACTGTTTTATGTGAAGTAGCGGATACTTGCTCTCAGTACTTTTTATCTGCAGCCTGCAAGTATGTGAGAGAACTAAAATAATTGAATCTCTCTATATCACTGTGAGATTGATGGGTTCGCAGTCTCACTATCAGCTCTCCTTCACAAGGCTGTAGATTTCCCGCCAACTTTCCTCTCTGCGACAGTGTGTGACTCGTTTATAAGTTCTCTCTCTACAGCACCCTTTTTATTTTGTCAATGAGAAATTTTTCCAGCATAGTACTGACCCAAGCTAAATTTAACCATGCTTTCTTCTCATGGGCTGCAGAAATTGCAGCTGATGATGTAGCTATCCGGCTGAAATTGCAGCATAGTACCGACCCAAGCAAAATTTAACCACGCTTTCATCTCACATCATACTTGAAAAGAATTTAAGGATTTCTACGGCATTTATATTTGGATCAAAAGAGAGAAAATTAGTAAATAAAAGATCAACTAATACTATAAATTATAAATGCATTGATAATATTCTCCATTGATCGTCTTCAAGAAGTATCATCCCTGATGCTGGCTAGAAACAATCTAAGCTCTCTTGCCTTCTTCATATGTTCAGGTGACATTTCAGTTTCTGATTCACTCAATTCTATCACATCAATACATTGTTCACTGACTTGTTGACATCTTGAAACTTTACGGGTACGAACTGGCGGAGAAGGGCTCAAGAGATCAATGATCTCATATTTTGAATGGCTTGGATCAGTATGACAAGAAGGCAGGGTTGAATTGCTATCAGTATCACTTTGTTGCAACTCCACAAAAAGAGGGTCTTGGTTTGTAAAATGGTCTGCAGTTGCAGTTGTGGTCTCCTCCGATATAATTGCTTTTGTAGGAAAGTTGTCATTAGACGAAGTGTTATTTCCCGATTCAATGTCAAGCAGCAAATTTTGGAGTCTTGAATCAACTTCAGCCACTGTTGATCTGTTCTTCGATTTCTTTGTTCTTGGGTTCCGGCGATTTTGCTTCTTCCCCAACTCTCTTCTTTCCAAAAACTCAGCAATCATTTCAGGGCAAGCACTGGATAGAGACAAGAAACACCGATTTTTTAAAAATCTCTAAAGCTTAGTAAAAAAAGAAGAGGCATTCTGTAGGCTCTGCCTCTGACCAAGTCACAAATAAGAAGGATAAGGTTAACAAGTCATATCATTTGTCTTGCGTGTGTCTTCATCTCAATGCATGATTTAAAAAACCTGTACAATTAAAATTATTTTTCTTTCTGGATGGCATAAATTGATTCTAAGTCTCAAACAAAATATGAAAACATGAACTGCATGGTTCAACTGACATTGAAATTAATAACGTGTAGATCGAAAATTTATAGCAATTACCTCTCGATGAGATCAGCTGGAACTACGGAACTATCAAGTCCATCTAAACCTTCCCACAACACCTCAAAGCATTCTCTTCCTTGAACTTTTCTATGTTTAACAATTCCAGATACAGGGCACTTAACTGGCATCTGCAAGTTATAAGGTTTAGCTAACATAATTACAAGAAAGATGATAAGCATATTTAAAGACTAACACCACCAACGTGACGATACGGAACCCATTGATGCTCTAGAGGTTCAAATATTATGTTCTAATTTTGCAATTAGGTATGTATGAAGTCATCTTCTCATATATGATTGAAAGAAGTCAACTTTGTCTGTACAGTGATTAAAACAAGTGCATTCAATCATCACAGGCATTTCATAAAATGTAGGTGCTTTAGTTTTTTTTTTTTATCATCAATACAGTTATATGATAGAATGTTTTCTGGCTGTTGAAACTGCAGCGGGAAACAAAATAGCGAATTTAGTTCTCTTGGGAGCGCAATCTCAACCTAACATTGGAAAATTTTCAGAACACTGATCACTGTGACATACGACTGACAGGAACAGCTAAATAATATTGTTTACAGTCTAACAACTGTAAGACAATCAACATTAAACAAGATCAAGGATTGCTAGTCCTCAATTTGTGTAGTGAACCATAGTACCTGGCATAAAGGAGGCTTAACTCCTAGTTCTGATGAAGTTGAACGCAAATTGGCAAATCTCCGTAAATCTCTTTCAGCAATTTTTGGAAGGATATACTCATCTAACCAAAGAAAGAAAGAGGGAACAAGGGAAACATAATTGAAAATGGCCCAAAAAACCTCCCTTCTCAGTCAACTGGCCAAGAGCAAGGAAGAAGGGCCTAAAGTGCAAAAAAATAAATAAACGTGGGAGTGAACTAGCCAAACCTTATTACATAATTTAAACAAAAACATTGTGTTGAAGAGGACATAATGCATTAACTCCTTATTCAAATATTCAGTGTATTTTTCTCCCGACTTAACATTTTAAATTTCAAAATCAACACTTTTAGCAACCCTAAAATCATAAGAAAATTTTAAAAACTTGGGCATGTAGAGAAATCCATCATGCTGAACCCTTTCAGAAATCTCTATCAATTTGATTAAAGCAGAAATTTGTACACTTGCCTCCATGAAAAAGAATCCGCCATAATCAATTTTCATCAGTGAGGAAAAATAGTTTAGCCTTTGTAATCTTGGGATTAAGATAACTTCATCTAAATATCCAAATGATGATAACATAAGAATCTTGCACATACATGTATGTACAGTACGAGTGGATAATCCATGTCTCTGTGTTCCTGTCAATTAAGGAGCAAAGAACAGACCTGTTTTCTCAGGTGGCCACCCAAAGAACTGATCACATATTTGTTGGAGTGTGGCTCGTTGAAATGGACGCTGAGCAAGAACCCTATGAAAGATTAAAGAAAATAAAAATAACTATAAAATATAAAGAAGTTAAAAGCAAGCTTATGAACAAGAGGGACCATTTGAGAAACCCAATTATTTAATCAGTATAGAATAGGCTGATAAGTTTTCAATTTTACCACACTTAGATTTCTCTAAAATTCACAAATTAAAGGTCCTTTCTCGAAATCAAGATTTGGCTGGTGCCTTTTGTATCAAAAAAGGACAGATTTCAGACAGCAAAATAAACTGTTTCTGAAGAGCTGCAAATAGACTTTTTTTTTCCTTGTAAATTCTTCTAAATGTTAAACATAACTCATGATACAAAACTAACCAAATGAAGCCTTCAGCATGGGCTTTAGCTCTATATCATGCTAGAGTAACTTTTTCTCTTTTTTTAGCCTAAGTGCAACAGTAATTTTACATCATTCTGAACAGGAGGTCAAACCACAGAAACAGCTCCTTTAGAAAGCAAGGGGAATGCTCCATTTATTTGACTTTCCCAATGCCCACAATGCAGAAAGTCTCATGCAATTGGACACTCTTTATAGAGATAGAAGGGAAAATGGAGAATTTGACTGGTATGTTAAAGAAAGGTTAAAAGATACGAGAGCATACATTTTCTAATGTTCCACACAGTAACTTGCATAGTTAACCTAAGTAACAGAAGCGATACAATCGATGTTACCTGTAGACTGCATCTGAGTGTGCTGAGTGGCACTTGGGCTTCAAATATGCATCAATTACTTGCAAAAATTGATTCCTCCTATCTAAATTGTTATCACTTCCTATCACAAGCATCAAGCAATTAAAGGAAAATCAAGCTACAACACATAATTAAACTACTGGAACTTTTTATTTTAATAAATAACTAGTCATCCAATTTCTGGCTACAGAAATTAAAGCGTGCTTATGCTGCCCGCTTTACTATCTTAACCTATAAATGCAATCAAAACTAAAACATATAACCATATCTACATAACAAATCAATTCCAATTTACATCAAACTATTAATGTTAATTATTGCTGTACTTCAGAATGCACACAATATCTAAATTTCTAAGATACTTCCATAAATTTAACAAGAATCTCAAATTTTGCAAGCATTTGATTAACTAACCATTTCTTTTCAAGCTTAACTAAACTCTGAAACACAGCTGAGTAAAGCTAGACACAGATTACAGAAGCAAGATGCAACAATCATTATTCAGGGTACAATAAGTTTGGGTGTCCATTTTTGTATTATCATTAACATTAAATTCAGGATGCAATGAATTTGGCTGCATCTGTCTCAGTCATTACCATTAACATTAAATTGACAATGCAATGAGTTTGGCTGTGTCTGTTTCTTTGAACCTTTAGCCTTCTTTGCAAAGAGTAATCCTTCTGATGCAATTCGTTGAAGAATATTATTGTCTCCAACTGACTTAACAATCTGGCAGGCTGACTCCTGTAGGCAGGTAGAAAATGTGCAACAGCATAAGGAGTTAGTTACATGCTTGCTAGAATGATGGTAAGAATTTAGGCAAAAAGGAACAAGTCATCCAATCAAATTTAGAAGCAACAGAATACTGTGACATACAGGACCCAGACCATGAACTCCCTGAGAGTAATCACTTCCAAGTAGAAGGGCCAGTGCAATCTGAAGACAATAAGATAGTGAATTAACAAACTCTATAATTGACAATAACATGTAATATATACAAAAGATAGTCAAAGTTAACCATATGAACTTCCAGTGAGTCATGCTCAGCTGGGAAATGAATCAAATGAGACTTTCTGAGGCACAAGTGATCCATACTTAAAATCAGTAAAAGGACCATTTTTAGGAAAGTAGTATGTTTCATTGGATGTTTAAAGAAAAAATAGAAATTTACCAATGAGTTTCTCCCAAATCCAAGTTTTGTCTCTATTTCTGCCATGTCATAACAAACTACATGACCGCCTTCCCCTAATTCATCAGAAAAATGGTCAGCAACAGCAATACTCAATTAAAAATCAACCATTAAATAGATCAATAAGTAATGAATCTCTCTATGCTCACCAAGGCATATGTCTCTGTACACTGACCTTGCGCCAAAAAGGAAGACATCAGAATCTGAAGTGAAACATCCATCCTAATAATCATCATGAAATGGCAAGTAAAATGGTTGTGCACATTTATAAATTTCAAGATAACTGAATTAAGAGCAAAAGTTTCCCACTTACACACAATGATTCTGAGTTTAGTAGTCCACACTGTGCTTCAGCTTCCTCAATTCTGAATTTCGAGAAGTTAGAACTTGTCAAGGCCCAAGGGGCTTCCACAATAAGGAAATAAAGGCAGAAATCACACTAAGTTCAGATTCCTATATTCCTTGAACCAAGTTCTTCGTTATTAATAAAGCCATGGCCATATCTTACAACGTGTTAATTCTTCAGCCTTTCTATGTTCTTGAAGAATTTTATTCTTATAATCTCCGATATTACTTTCTACCAAATAGAGGGAAAACTTAAAAAAAAAAAAAAGGAATCAACCAGAATTACCCATCTAAGCAAGGGATCCCAAGTGCAAATCCAACAGCTTTTGCTTCTTTTATCATCCGTGAGAACTCAGATCCCATATTTCTCCGAAGTGAGCAAGCTTTCGTTGAATTTGTTTCATCTTGAGTAACCTGGAGCATAAAGAAACCTTTTTTCCAATTTAACAAACAAAAAACGAAAGCAAATATGAAAAGTATCTACTAGTTCATCAATAAGAGTAAAAAAACATGGACATGTTACAGTCTGATAATCCCTACCTCAAGTCCTGAATTTAAGCGTTGTCTATAAGTGGCTAGTTTGATAGCAGGAATGGATCCATCTGCAAGGCAATAAACAGCAAAACATTACAAAGGAGAAGCCATTAATAAAGCGTTTAAACTCGAGATTAAAGCACCCAATTCCACTAAAGTCAGAACCCCAGTTACTATACTTGACTAAAATTAAGGTAAATTAAGGTAAGAATAATACCAGTAACAAATATAAGGCTACAATTCAAAGCAATGAGAGCTCTGAGGCGGTGAAAGAGACTCCTAAGATAGACCTTGTCTTGGGTAGCGCAGTATGATTTGTTCACTTTTTGAAGTTGAACCATCCAACAAGAGAGATCTATGCATACCCTTTTGTGTCTAAAGCAAAGAATTGTTTAGGGGAAAAAAAAAAAGATTAAAGACAACAGAAACATAGATGTAGTATGCAAATAGGGAAGAGTAAGTGGTTACTGACTGCAGATGGTGAAGAGGCAGGATTTTCTTGCATGATTCAATGACATCCCACAAGTTCTTCACTCCCATGTCTCTTCCAGATACGTTACAGAGCTTCAAAGAGGGAAAGGTTTCGAATAGTTGAATTTGAAAATCTCCAAAATTTTTTTTTTTTTTAATCCCTAATAAGACATTGATCCCCTCATAAAGTTCTGCAGCCTGCAAATGAACAAGGCAACTACAGAGAAACGATGTCGTTTAATAAGGGGTGGAGGCTCAATGGAGGATTCGAAAAACTCGAAATACATAAAATTTACCCCCCATTATATTGAAAAATGTTGAGATTTTACCAACTTAATCTTGTGGTATATACATATCTTCCTTTGCTTATAAATAAAATAATAATAATAATAATTTAAGTAAGAAAGTATACACAATTCTATTCTATTAACTATAAAAATTATTTATCAAAAAAAAAAAAACTATAAAAAGTAGAAACAAAACAAAGTGAAAATCAAATGAAATAAATAAAATACAACAAAGTTAGGTTCTTTGAATCAGCAACACCCATATACTGCAACTTGTTCACTCACTTGTCTGGTTCAGGTTTTCTCGTAGTTAGTTGAAAAGGTAAAGGTTCTTTTAGTAAACTCACCGGTTGCATTTCTTACTCCAGTCACTTGTTTTAGTAAAAACAGTAACCAAAGTTCATACAATCCTTTGCACTCTCTAACCGGCGTCTGACACAATCATCGGATTACAGAGATTCATGTCCTAAAAGGTTTTTTATTTTTCTCTCTTTCTCTCTATCTATTTATTATTTGTCTATATGAAGCAGAAATTGGATCTATTCGGATCTAGACTCATTTAGTTTTTCAAATTTGGTGAAATGAAAGATATGACATGCCAATGTTAATTCAAGCTATAAAGATTGTTTTTTTATGTTTAATTTTGCTTCTTTTTTTAATTTATTTTTTATATGGTTGAGAATTGTTGTTTGTAGCTGAATTTGAATGTTCAAATGTTTCTTTTAAAGATCTTGTTTCTTCGAGCTAGAATTCTGCCTAAACTGAACCGACAATTATGGGATTTATATTATATATCTCATTGAGTTTCATCAAGAACTTGAATTTTACTATTCAAATGTATAATTTTTTCTTTCTCAGAATTCTAGTTGAAACCAGTTTCCAACAGAACTCATCTATCTTTAGTTATATGTATATTGTGAAACTAAAACAAAATTGTCTGCTATCATGTTTATACAGGCTTGGTGTTGCATTATAACGTTTGAGAAACTGATGGAGGATTGTGACTCCTTTGTGAGGAGATGGGAAGACTTGGACACTGATATTTTGGTGAAAATATTCCAGTCTTTTGACTTCTTTCAATTGACTTCAGGCATTGCTCACGTTTGCAGCGCATGGCGATTGGCCTGCTGTGATCTCTTGCTTTGGAAAACACTTGATTTGTCAATGTTGAAATCTAATTTTATTAAAATCCCTTTGGAGCCTTATGTGTATGTGGATGGCCGTTCTGATAAAACATTGACTCGGGTGTTGAAGATATCCTTGAATCTTAGCCGGGGAAACATAATATCATTGATTTTCCACTTCAATCTGTATGTAAGCGACGAGCAGTTAACTTATACAGCCGAAAGGTGAGTTGCTTTTAGCTCATTGAAGGAAATTTAGGTTTTAAAGGTTGTATGCTTTTAGCTCATTGAAGAAAACATGAACTTATATTGATAGGAGATTTAGTGCTTAAATCAGTAACTAATGAAATGTAATAGCTTTTGGCATTGAGCTGTGATGAATAGTAACCTGATAGAATGTAGCATCAAGTAGGGAGAACAATAAGATAGAGAGAGAAGAATGCTACAGTTATCAATGCCTAAACAAGCAAAATAACTTTTTATTTCATTGTTCAAAATCCAAAATAACTGGCAGAGGCCCAATCTTTGTTCTGTTAATCCCAAATGGAAGCTGTCTAATAATAACAACTAATAGGAAGAGACCCCAAATTTCTTAGTAAGAAAATTTCTTAATAACTACTATTATTTTTTAAGTGGAAAAAATTCAAGAAAAACCTAGATATTTACTAGGGATATTTTCTTTTGACTAAAATGTCTCTCTACTGTGGTTCTAACCCTAGGTGGCAAAATTTGACTAGGAATGGCAATGGGGTGGGGAATCTTCGTTCCCTTCAGGGATTTGCCCTGAAATGGGTGAAGATTCCTTGATTTGTCTCCCCATTGGGCAGGGATGGAGAATATTTTTATCCCGTTAGCGAGGATGGGGTAGGGAGGGGGTGGGGACGGAGAGAGTATTCCCCATCCCGTGAGGACCCGTTATTATATTTAGTTAATTATTATATTTATTTATATAAAATTATATTAATTAATATATATATATATATATATATATATGAGCTAACAAATAAAATGAAAAGTGTAATTTTATTTTGTTAATAAAATTCAAGCAATTAACTCAAATAAATTAAAATAATAAAAATTCAAATTTCAAAAGCAGCATAGGAAAGTGATATTAATAAATTCAATTCAATTTTGTTAAATGTTCTTTTAATTCATGCAAATTATTTATTTAAATTTATATTTAATTAATGTATTGAATTTTGAATGCAGCGATATTTATGAAATTGTTGTATTTTATTGAAAGCACTTATTAGATTAAATTTGTTCAAGTACTCATACTTTAATGTATGCTGAATTTTTAATATTTTATTAAAAAAACATTACCGAATATTTTTGATATATTAAAATATTTATATTTTAATTCTGTTTGGTTGATGTTTTGCGTGTTTGAATTTATTAATATTTTCTAAATAAATTTTTTCATATTTTTAGCTATTATTTATGAATTTTATAAATATAAATAAATTTAGTAATATAAAATTCAAGCAAGGAACGGAGATCCCCACGGGGATGGGGACTAAATTATCCTCGTATGTGAAACGGAGACGAGAATGGGGATGGAGATGGTTCCCCCGCCCCCGCCCCCGCCCCATTACCATCCCTAAATTTGACATGTCCTACATAAAAATGTAATAGATAACTCGTTGATCTGTATTTTCTTGTTGGTAGAGTCCTTGTATGATATGATTGAATTAAAACTGTGCAATTTGATTATGGGATTTAGGGAGCTTGGTCAAACTATCCTGGAGAAGGCAAACACATAAGTTGATCAAGAACGCCGACACATACCATCTGCATATCTGTTTATTGGCTTTAATATTTTTACCTATTTCTCTGTCCTCTTCCCTTTTAGAACATAGGCAGCACTCTAGCTGGGAGAACTGATTATCCTTCCTTATCTCTGGATATTAACTTTGTATGCTCCATCGTACTCTAAGCCACTCTTTACCCCTTTTCTAGGTCCCCGCGGCTTAGAAGACTTGTTCTTCCAGCATGGAACCGAATAAAAAATACTGGAATATGCAAAGCGATACGTATGTGGAGAGATCTTGAATCGTTGACAATGCCAAGCATAGCGAATCCCCCTCATCTCATTGAGGAAATTGCCAATAGTTGTAGTAACTTCAGTGAACTCAAGGTCATGGGCCCATTTGACATTTTCTTTGCTTCTACACTGGCAGCATATCTTCCAAAATTAAAGGTCTTGAGCCTTCGATGTTCAATGCTAATTAGGGACGCCTTGATCCTTATATTGGATGGTTTGCAATGCCTAGAAGTGCTCAACATATCACTTTGCCTTCTGGTAGAAATCCAGGCGCCTCCTGCTCCAAGAAGAATTATTAGGGAGCTTGATCAAACTATCCTGGAGAAGGCTTCTCGGTTACGTGAATTCTTAATTTGCATGGAAGACTCCTGCATCTTGTGTCAGAGGACGAGAAATGATGAAGGTCTTATGCGGTGGTACAAGTATGAGGAAGGTTTGTGGAAGACTGATGAGGTGAGCTCTCTTGCTCTTTGATCGGAGAATTCTGAGATCATATTTTATTGTCTAGAAACTGTAGAACATGTATCATTTTCCTGATTATTGCGTTGTTTCAATGCCAGAAACAGAATAAAATGATGTTTGATTCAATGTAGTTAAAAAAGCGGTCATCATTATGTGGTTGTCGTGATAAAAGACATCTTGTCAGTGGGTAGTTTTGGAGAGGGTCTGAGGATTTGTGATAAACTGCTACTTTGGCTGAGGTATTGTTTGTAATTGTGATAATGTATATATATGGTAAATCGCACTTTTTATTTTAAGGCGACTCTTCCTTTCTATCTTGATATGCAATTTATGTTTTAGGTTCCAATTTCCGAGGCCTCCCCCTCTTTTTTTTTTTTTTTTCTTTCTCTTGGTGGGTGTGTATTTGTGGTGTGGGTGGGGAGGAGTTTGAAGGAGCTAGAATACATTGATTGATTAGAAACGAGAGAGATTCCTGATAATACACGTTATTTTGAACATTTTAGCTAATTTTACAAACAAGTTAACCTAGCGGAAACTAATCTCTTATGTAACAAGCATTTTATTTTCTGTTGCTATCCTATCTATACTCAAAAGCTTTAGCATTTCTGTCCCCAAGGCCGAGCAAGTTTTTCTCTAATCAAGTACATTACTATATTCTCAACTTCTAGTTGTTATGCTGGTCAATCAGTCAAAAAAGGCATTCTGAAAATACTTAGTATTGTTGATTTTATGTCTCAAAACATTGGTAAAACAGTATCCTCAGGTTTTTAATTATCCCAACTGTGTTGAAGATTCTTATACAAAAATCTAAACTTCACCAAAAATAAAGAAAAAGAAAAACCTTAACAAAGTGTAACTGCAGCGTGACAGTTTGTACTTTCACATATACTAATATACATAATACTGAACTCTGCTGTTCTTCTCATCTGATTTATTCTTAGGAAGTTCTATATAACCAAGCGTTTCCCACATTTGATAATTTGTACCGACCATATCTAAAACAAAAATTACCAAATTAGCCCTTCATGAAAGGGTTTAAGGAAAATGGAATGGTGATTGATTGCATAATAAGGAATGACCACCACAAAATGAACGCTATTGGGCAGAAAATCTAGTCACTTTCAATTCCTCCGAAGGTTAAGTTGTTCTTACTTCCTTTCTATTATAGCTGATTGTTTATCATCATTAAGTTCTTATGAGGTTATTTTCATGAAGAGGTTAGTGAATTGTGTTGCTCATAATCTTGCAAGAGCAGTTAGTTTTTGTTACTGATTAAATTGGTCTCAATTTGACTAATCTCAGAATTATAAATGAACACCCCAAGGGCAATCGAGACATTTCAAATGAGAATTAAGAAAATATCAAAATAATAATATATATATATATTAATCCACATATTTAGGGTTAATTACATAACTTCATAATTCAAGAAGAGTCAAATTACTTTAATGTGCTTGAGATATGACATAATAGCATTTTAGTTTACATTATTTTAAAATTAATATTTTTTCTCTCTCTAAATTTTATTGATAGTTAACATTTTAATTTTTATCTGTAAAATTATGAAATTTTTGTTATATTTTAATTTATATAATACTTTTAAATTTTAAAATATAATATATTATATTATTAAACATATTAATTTCTTAAAAAATTTAACACTTTTCATTGAAATTAATTTTAGAACTAAATGTGTTGATTCTGAAATACTAAGATATCATATGCTAGTAATTATATCAAATATGAGGGGGCGTGATAGTAATTTAAGCTAACTAAAAAATATGTCAGACATTCCATCTCATCAGGCTCGGTATGGAAAATATCCGGCCGCTAAAATAATATAAATTATATATATACGTATTCACGTAATAAATTTTATATTTTTGGTATACAAAGTAAAAGAAGATTTTGCAACTGAATTTTGTGAATTTAGACCAAATTCGCTTCTCTAGTCTCTCTCTCTCTCTCACACACAAAACACTTTCTTTATTGAATCGAAAGAAGGAAAATGGCTTTGCAGCTGTGGGAGAGCCTTAAGGATGCGATCACTGTCTACACGGGTCTCTCTCCATCTACCTTCTTTACTGTCCTGGCTTTGGGTTTGGCCGTTTACTATGTGATTTCTGAACTTTTTGGGTCTTCTGATAATCATCCAAGACCCAGAAATATTGAAGAGCAGATGCAGCCTCTGCCTTCTCCTGTTCAGCTTGGTGAGATTAATGAGGAGGAGCTTAAGCAATATGATGGCGCTGATCCTAAGAAGCCTCTGCTCATGGCTATTAAGGGTCAGATCTATGATGTCTCACAGGGCAGGTATAAATATCAACTCTTTTTGTTTCTTCTTTTTGGGGTTTTTTTCTTATCTGAAATTTAAGGGTTTCCAATCTAATTGTCGACGGCTGTTTCATCTGAAATCTCCGGAAAATTTATTATTTGGATTTGCAATTTTTTTTTTAAGATAATAGATGGATTTGAATTTGACTTCTCTTTTCTCTTTTTACCTTTTTTTTATGCTCTCTGTTTTAGCCATTTGCCCACTTCTCACTCTCTTGTTGTTGACCAACTTTTTGCTACATAAAAGATACTACCTTTCTAAGTTAACAAGTGAATATTTGCAAATTTTTAATTTCTTTTATGGATTATAAGCATCCAATTAAAAAAAATAGTTGCAAAATATGTAGTACATCATTCTTTTAATTTTTGCTCCGGTCTCCAGGTCTTTCTGGAGAATCCAAAGTATAAAGATTGCAAATCTGAATTTTTTTTTTTTTTTATGAGTGATTAATTTTGAGTGCGTGGTTTGCATAATTTGATTGGTGATCTGCCTTTCAAATCGCACTGTTTCCATTTGGTTGCAGTTCACATTCAAAGTCAGTCTCAAACTTCTTGGAACGGAAAAAACTTAAGTACATAGAATAGGATTTCAACGTTTTAAAGTTTGCAATTTGTGTAATAAAGTAGTTCTGCTATCTACATATAACAAACAGAAATATCTGTTAGAATGAAATGGTTTCCTGTGTTCACTAGTATACGTGGTATAGACTTCAATTGTTAGGAATTGCATACTTATTTTGTTGTAGAAAACCAGACGAGTTTGCAGTTTGCTCTTGCAAAGTCTTGTAATCATTCTACGAGTAAATTGGCATCGAGTTGGAAGGTTTTTTGGTTTATGCAAGTAGCAAAACTGTGGCTGGGTTCGAAATGTGAAGCTGCGTGTATTAGTCCCCAGTACTTTTTTCTGCTTGATTGATTTAGTTTGATTTCAGTAACGAGTTTTGATTGCTGCACCTGGTCAGCTGTCTAGATTTCAGCTGATTTGAGCCTTCAATATAAGCCATTTGCTTTGCTTCTTGGTTTATCACAATAAAGCCATGGAAAGGCTTACAATTTTTATGATGATACAATATCCAATTGAGAATGTCATACTGTACATCATGTTATGTGTCACGTGGAGAGAAAGATTCAATATGAATGTGTTTTCATTTGAGTTGGCCTATAACATTTCTTGCTGAGGCTTAGGTACTTTTTTCAGTAAAAACTTCATTTGTCGATTTAGAACTTTTTCCACCAATGAACATGTTTTTTTTTTAGTAAATCCATTAGTTGAACAAATTATTTTGTTAGCGTGAAAATTATGATTTGTGTGAAAATAATGATTTGCTATGTGATCCCATTGTTGCAGGATGTTTTATGGACCTGGCGGACCTTATGCATTATTTGCAGGGAAAGACGCCAGCAGAGCTCTTGCAAAGATGTCCTTTGATGACAAAGATTTGACTGGTGATATCTCTGGTCTTGGTCCATTTGAATTGGACGCCTTGCAAGATTGGGAGTACAAGTTCATGAGCAAGTATGTTAAGGTTGGAACTATCAAAAAACCTGTTCCAGTAACTGATGAAGCTGCTCCTGCTGGTGAACATACAGAAGCTAAAGAAGCTGATGTTGCTAAGCCTACTGAAGATGGTGCATCCACTGATGGACCTGCGGAAACTACTCCCAGAGCTGAAGCCAAAGAGTAATGTCAAGATTTGGGTTCGCAATTACAGATCTGGGAGATGCCAAGAACGAGTTGTGTTTATTTGGATGTGTGTATTTGGTGAACTTTCGCCACACTTTAGTTTACTTTCTCAATGTAGAATTAGTTATGTTACAGACATGCTTTAACTAGACCTTTGAATAATAAATTGGTATGCTAAACTTGGGAGATCCAGACTTGTTATGTATAATAATTTTCTTTTGGTATTTGGCCATCAATTACTGTTGGTTTGTACTTGCAAGTTCAGCTGCCTGAGGAGCAAACCAAAGTATGCATATGCCAAACTATTGAACAGAATATCGAATTAAAACAAAACAAAGGTCAGAAAAGGGTTACCTTGAACAGCTTTTCATCCAGTGCATATCGAATTCCTTCATAAACTGATTGCCTTGAAATTCTTTGGCCAAGATAACGATTTCAATGAACCTGTACAAAACCAGGGCAAGATCTACCACAGTACCCAGTCTTCTGAAACCCATCAGTCTATAATTAATTATAAGCACTGCTACGATTGGCGGCCCTTGTCACGGATTCTCAGCTGGAGTGGAGTGTATTGAAATTGTCATAGAAAAAAGACATTATTTTTTTGAGTTAAGGTGACTGGAGTAGGAAAAAACTTACTGCCATTCCATAGTCGTCTACTCTGCAAATTTCAATGAATTTTCTTCAATGAATCCACTTGGGAGAGAATTGGGTTTTATTTGCTTGTTTGATTAGATCAAAATAATTAAGAAAACTATAACAATTCATAGTTGCTGGAAAAATTTAAGGTGAAAACTCTATCTTTAATCTGTTATGTCAAAATATACATTTTGCATAAATGAATATATATATAATACATATAATTAGAAATTGATACTGCTTAGCATGTAATATGCTTTTGCTTTCCTTTTTCAACATTAGGCATACATATGCTTACATTCCTCAAGGTTTTTGTAAATGACCAGAGTTTCATGTGTCATTCATTTAAGTTCATTTTCCATGGCCGCTGGGCTAAAATGTAAGGACTGTTCTGCACAGTGGGCTAGCCCAATTTGTTTGAAGTAGGAGCACCCAATTTGCTTACTATTTCAAACAAAACCAAAGAATATGCATAAATTTATTGCTTTATTAGATTGCAACAGCTTGGATTTGGGTCAAATTTTATAAAACCTCAATTCCATCTATTTATAAATAAAAATATCAACCCTATTATACGTTTTATTTGAAAATAGGATGAGGTGGGACAAATAATATCTTTTATTTTTTTTAAATATGTATATATTTATTTATATAATTTTTTTATATATCCATATTATATAATTTATATTTCATATAAAAATAATTATAAATTAAAATATATATAAATATAATATTAAAAAATATACAATATATATAATCCAATCGAATTCAAGACAAATATTATTATTATTTATATCCGATCAGAATTCAATTTGAGTTCAAAATAAAAAAATCATCTCACTTCATTTATTATATTAATCATTTTCGAGATAGAATAAGATAAATAATTTGAAATTGACAAAATTAATATTCCTATTTATTATTTTAATTATTTATTAATATTTAGATAAAAATCAATTCTATAAAAAAGTTTGATCAGATCATATTAAAAAAGGTTTCATCCATATTACTTCAAAATTCCACCGATCCGATTCAACGATTTAAATTAAAGTCCAAACATTTAGGTAGGATTCCATTAGTCGGGTCGTTGAACTCTCTGAACAGCCCTGCTTGTAGGCACATGGGTTTAGACCATCTCCCTGCATTTTAGCGCTCAACGCCGATCTTTCGTTAAAGATACAGTAAAACACTAATTTGGTGTTTTACTGTAAATTTTTTTTTATTTATTTATTTAATTTATATGTATAAAAATTTTATAATTAAAATCTAAAATTTTATAAATAAGACCATATTTTTTAAAATTTTATTATTTAATTTTTAATTTATACAAATAATTAATTTTAAAAAATTTTATTTATAAAAAATTTTAATTATATTTAAATTGTAATTTAAAATATATATATATATTAATTCTTACATAAATATTTAAATTAAATACAAGCAATAAAATTAATATTATTAAATTTTTGTAAAAAAATCATATTTTAAGAAAACTAATTAATTTGGACATATAATATAAAAATTTGAAATAATACAAATTAATTTATACCAATTATTATATTATATATTCAATTTAATTATAGGTGTCGGTTGATTATCATTAGGTTTCGAATTAATTGAATTTAGTCTTGATTAATTTAATTTGGTTTCGAATTGTCAAAATTAGGTATCCATTGTTTTATATATTAAATATAAAATATAAACACTAATAAATGTAATGTAATTTTCATATTTGTATGTAATTTTAATTATAAATTTAATGTAATTTTTATATTTATATTTAATTTTATTTATAAATATAATATAAGTCTTTTTAATTATTTTTGTTAATGTAATTTTATTATAAATAATATATTAATAGTAAATGAGTCATTTAATTAATAAATTATTATAATTTAATTTATTATATTATCACTTTACTAAATTAATAATTAAATTTTTTTAATAAATATGTAAAATATATTTATTTATGAGTAATTAGTAAAATATTATAAAATATTGGGGAATTATAATAAATTGTATAAAATAGATAAAAAAGAATATAAATTTTTTTTTTTTTTTTTTTTGTGTAAAAAATAATGTTAAAAATAGAATTATAATTGGAGATAAAATTACTGTTTGATGTGATATAAACTGTAAAATAGTATAAAATTAACTGCATTATAGTATTTATGATTGGAGATAGCTTTAAAATTGCTTCTCCCCTTGCTAGACCACAAATAAGAATTACCTAAACAAACCTCTTTTTTTATGAAAAAAAATATCTTATTTATAAATTTATAAAACAAGCATAAAAACAATAGGTATAATAAACTAAATAAGCAATGATATTTAAAGTGATATAGATGTACTAGGTAGTAGATAATTTCTTTTTTATCCTAAATGACATTGTTTTGAAACTCATATCATATCAATTAGAAAAATTGAAAATCAGTTAATTAATCAGGCTGGTTCACTTTAAAATCCATCCCATAAAATTCGGTAAACCAACTACGTGATCTGGATCGATTTTTCGGGATTAAACGAATCATGTAGATATATTTTTTGTGTTCTTAATTCAAAACGACGCGGTTTAATTCAGATTTGCTTGGGCCAGCCTACCACTCAATCCATGCAGATGAAATTGTGGAGCCCATTTACTTACAATCCCAACTCTTCAGCCTAAACAAAGCCACTTAAGCTTTATATTAAGTTTGCTTTTGCTTCATTTTCTCGACGGAAGATACGTTGCTCTTCACAAACGCATTGAACAAAAGCTCAATAATCACAAAAGCTCAGTAATCTTCTTTCTTCATTTCTTTATATATATATATATATATATATATATATATTAAAATTAATAAAAATTCAGATTATATAATATATGATATTACTTATAATACTAATAAAAATATATTTTTCAATTAAATTCAATTAAAAGTCAAAAATTAACTAAGTTAATTAAACCGAAATATTTTTATTTATCTAAACTAAATTAATTAACTTTGTTTTGTTTATTAAAAGTAATTTAATTATTTAGTTATTTAATTAAACTTATTAATGAATTTTTTTTTGAAGATAATAAATAGTTAATTATAAAGTATTACTTTATTGTTTAATTTTAGTTATATATATAATATATTTATTTTGAATATATAGATAATAAATGTCATTTATATTGTAAAATTTATATTTTTTATATTATATATTATTAATTTAATTATTTTTTTATTTTATTTCAATTATGTAACTTCTTACTCTTTAACTTTTTATTTTCATCGATTTTTTAATTAAATTATTTATGATAATATCAACTAAATGGTATTTGTAGAAATATTTTGATGCGGATCCTTGAAAAAATAGGGGGAATTACTATCATATTTTGAAACATAGATGTTTTTGTGGACATAAACTTTTTTTAAGAGAGATTATATTATAATATAAATATTAATTATAAGTGTCAAATATAATTAATATATATTATAATAATTCAATACAAATAAAAATCATAAATTAATAAATAAATCAAATAAGTCAATATATGGGCTTCCAAGCTGGACCCAGAAGTTTTTTCTATTTCAAGTGTTAATTTGCTAGATAATGAAATATTAGATCACAACAAATCTTTTATTGATGAAAGGAAACCAATACATTCATAGACTTGGCTGTTTGAGCCACTCAAAATATCAATAACTCGTTTAAGTTACTCACCAGTCCCCAGACACTCATTTTTCCTGTTATCTCACCATATTTAAAATTAAAAGCTATTGCGTTAATTTAAATGATTATAAATTTGATATTCTTTAAATAATTATTCTAATTAAAATCTTATTAATAAAAAAATAAATATTAAAAAATTTTTATTTCAATATGAATCATCTAAATTTAATTATAATCTAATATAATTATTAAATACTTAATAATTTAAAAAGAAAGAACCAAAAACAAAACTATAGTCCCGTTTATACTCGTACTAAATCGGTTAAAACCGACTTCACCAACAAAAGGATAGCTCGAGACAGCTTGTTGACAGCTCATAAACAAGCTGCTGGCCTGCTGCCAAGGAAATTACAGCTCACTTTTTTACAGAGCATATTTTTTTATTGAAAGAAAGCACTCCATATTCATTGATATTTACATTAAATTTGACAATCAATCAACTTACAAAAAGCTATCAAGAAATAGCACTTAATATTCAATGTTTTTGTTATTAATTTTCAAAGATTTTTCTTGTAAACAACAAAAAGCAAGTAGAGGATGATAACGATGATTGACAACAACAAATAAGTGGTTACAATTCTCTCTCACTCTGTCTCTCTCTCTCTATATTAAATTTAAGTTTGTCTTTCTCCAAAAATAGCTAGATTTATTCACTAATTAATTAATCAGTCTGAATTTTTTATTTCATTTAATATAATTAAAATTAATTATATATTTTTACGTGTCATATTATTTTTTAAAATATTTTAAGAATGAATATTTTTTTATAAATAAAATGACACATAAAAATATATAAAATATTTTTGTTCATAAAAAATAAAATAAAAAAATTTAAATTATTAATTAACCTTCATTGAAGTAATTTGAATTTCAAATCACTTTCACCTTTTCTTCCACATCAACATTCCCAAAGGAGGTTTCATAATAACTAAAGATTATCTACAGAGAATGCACGTAACATCTTTCACTATTATAATAAGGAGAGCAAAAACATGATCAATGACCAATTGGGTTAAGCGAGATTTTCTAAACAAACATAATTAAAGTAAGTTATTCTAATTTGTTCGCTAACTCTTTTTATTGAATGCGTTGGCCCCCTCCTTAACCCTATTTGCAATTCAAGATTTGTTCTCTTAGATTATTACCCTTAAAATTCCTCATTATACAGTTCTAAAAATTCATGGGTTGCCAACTTAATTTGGTCTCTATCATCGTATCAAGTCTTTCGACATTAAAAAAAAAAAAAGTGATTATAAGTATTCATTTTCTAGCTATATTTCTTGGTTGCCAAACATCAATTAACTATGGAAAATTGGAAAGTCATTTGAATTTAAAGTTCTTCAACATGCATTCATACTCCATTAATTGTTTTTTTTTTAAGAAATTTGAGTTAAATTATTTTATTTATTGAAATGCTTGGTCTTTTCTTTTAAAACCCTTGTGACTTTTGAATTGATACGTGTTTTTTTTTTTTAGTATAATAAAATACTATAGTCAGTTTTTACCGTTAAAAAATAGATCATATAGGTTTATATTGATTTCTAAATAAAATTTATTAGTGAAAGACAGAGACTAAGTTAGAATTGGAAGCTTATCAAGTTGTGGCCCATCCTTAGGTTCAGTTTTTATGTATTTGTTTATTAATTAGCGCTAATAAGGATTAGAAAATGAGCATTGATCAGGTGATTCCAAATATGATTGGCTATGAATTTTGGCTTCATCTACTCTTCTCCCATGGGTCATCTGATCACCTTATAAATCGATCCTAGACGTACTCGAACAGCTCAAAAGTCCAGTTTTTCTCTGCTTCAAAATCTGCTCTTTCAAGTCTCTTCTTCTTGTACCATCTAAAATGATGAGAACTAAAAGCCCTTTACTTCCACTTATAGTTTGCACAATAATTTTATCAGGTACAGTCAATCTTTGTACTTGCAGGCATATGAGCTGGGCTACAAATCAAGAACCAGATCAAAGATTAAACCCAAAATTCTCTTTTCCATTTCCTATACATCTCTCTGCTATTTCTCAGTCTGTTCAATCCAGAGATCACAAACCCAGTTCAGTATTTGGCGTATCACATAAACTTGTTCCAGGAGGACCAAACCCACTTCACAATTGACGGGATTTTCTACTTATCCTGTTTTCTTTTGTAGCTAGGCAACAATAAAAGTGAAAAAAAAATCTGCTTGGTTCTTGGAAAGAATGAAAAGGAATATCATCATAGGATCTAATGCACTCTTAGTTCTTTCCTTCATTCTTTTCAAGAACCAAAATTTAGCTCGAGTTGTAAAATCCATTATAGATTACTATTGTACGACACATTTTGAATTTACCATGTTAATATTATAAAGCTCATTTTGTGTACTTCCCATAATTATGTTGCATTTGTACTCGAGTACAGTATACAATTCAGTCAAAATTTACTCGACTGTTCCACCAAGAAATTTGCATTAGAGTTCTCAGTGATCGCAGAGAGACAGTGATTGCAGAGAAACAGAGTATGTAGAAACGCTGAACACCTGGAAACCTTTTAACAGTAAACTTGGTTGATATATTTGTTTCAAGATTCCCACATTTTCTTTGCCTTTTCATCCAAGAGAATGATTCATGTATACCTATGTGTTTTTACTCAGTAGTAATTATTTTTCAAAATTGCAAATAATATCAACTTACTTAATAAAAAAATATCAAAAATCATGTATACAAGCTTTTACATCTGTTTATTACAATATATAACTATAACAACCAATCATTGTTTGACATCATACACTAATCTTCCATGTGGTAGAAGGATACAGGGTACGACTATCATGTAATGAATTATGAGAGTATGCATTGGATTAAAGAGTAAATATAAATGTAGAGATAATTAACTTAGCTAAAACCAAGATTAAGAAAACTAAAGTGTGAATTAAAAACAAGATATGTAACTGCAGTTGAATAATAATTAATGAAACAGGAAAATTCAAAGGTATTCTTGGTGTAATTAACTTTTTATACACCAAATCAATCACAAACAAATATTTTCAAATTATATTATGAATATATCCGTACAAAAATACAATAATATCTTTATTATACTCACATATAATTTTTCTATTCGATCTCTTATATACATTAAATGTTGCTAAGACTTTTCCACCAAGCAGAACTGTATGTCGGTAGAGTGTGCCAGTTTTCTTGTTTGTAGTGCCATGATAATTATATTTATTAACCGTACGTGTAATTTCTTGCTGCCTTAAAATTGGTCTTTCCCTATATTTATTTTAGAAATCAACTATTCAAACTTTTTCCCAATAAACATCCAGTTTAGTTGATACCAATTTTCTTTGTACTTGCCTTAATGCCTCTTCAAGATTCCTAACCATGCTCCATGCACAATAAGTCCAAAACTAGTAATCTGTCACTAATCTCATACTTTCAAAAGAATATTAAACATTAATGGAGGTCAACTCCCTAACAAAGCATAGATTAACAATTTATTTTGTTTATCAATCTCTAGATCACATTTGTCTTAATTTAATTAAGCAGCCTGAGAGCTGACACAATCAAATTTGGCTGGGTAACTTAATTGTGATTTCTACTTGTAATTATTAATCTTTACTAATTTTGTTCTTTAAGATGATTAGAAAGTGTATTTTGGAAGCACTTTATATTTATGTTCATGAGATATAACAAAAGAATACATATACATTCTTTTCTCACTTAACAAAAATATTCTACCATATAAGAAGCTGACTTATGAATTATGCATTTTCTATAATTCAACTCCAAATTGCTCCAAGGGTCAATATCATTTATTTCTTTTTTTATTTCTCATATCTTACTAGTAAACAATTTATTGTAGGCCAATGTACCTTAGCCCATATATTTTAAGAGAAATTCAATGTATTAGTGCTTGGTCAGGCATGGTGTGAACATTTCATATTCTCTCCATTTAAGAAATTTTTATGTTTGGTACACAAGACATTTTGTTCTACACTTAATTTTTTAATGGGTCTGATTAAAGTTCGAATTTGCAATCTTTTGACTAACAATTTGATAATAACTCCATGGAAGAAGAAAGTCATCATCAGCTAGCATGCCACAAAGCTGAGGTGTACCAAAAAAAAAATGTTTATCATCCAAATTCCTGAAAACCACTCCTTTAAAAGTCAACCTTAATTTGTATTCTGTAATATACAAAGAAGAAACAGAGGATATGCCTGCAACCATGTACCATTTTTTTGTTTAAATTTTTACAAGTCAGAATTGATAATAATTATATAATATAATGTAAAAATTTATAGCACAGGCGGTCTGTAATGTGGGCCTTGCTAGTTACTTATAAATAAACTTCCAAGCAGCCTACCTACTCATATAGACAACAAAAGAGCCTTGGTCCCTCTGCACTAAAATCCCATTTTCCTGATTACTAGCTCTCTTTCCTTATTCCTTTTCATTCAATAATGAGAATTAAAAATTCTCAACTGTTCCTTATTTTCCTGATAATGCTAGCACTTGTTCACAGTACCAGTTGCCGCTTTACCTACCAAGTTATTCCTACTAAAGTAGAAACAGAACAGGGACTTAAAATTACCGAGTATTCCCATATGTTTCTACGAACGATTTCAGCCATAAGAGAGGCTATAAAGTCTAGTAATAATGGCAGCAAGATCAACTCAATACACACTGTCTCTCGCCGATTAGTCCCATGCGGACCGAACCCACTTCACAACTGATTGGATTGAGCAAAATTTTTCCAATACATTTTTCTTCCTTGCAGATATATAGTGCACAAGTATCGTGATTGGTGTTCGAACTTCCAAACTCACAGCTAAGAACAAGTTAATTTTGTAGAATAATTAAATATATACTTCCCACAGGAAATAAATTTCACTTTCACATATATGCTGTTTGAAGAGTGGAGGTTTAAAGGTGTTCTAAAGTAAGCAAATTATTATACAATTATTGATTGATTATAAATATTATTTGAATAGCTACGTAATTCATATACTTCGTTTCAAATTAACCAATTTGTTATATAATGAAGAAGTGAACAATACCGTTGATTTTACCCTGAATTACCTAAAATATGGGTACTGCAGCAAGATTCTCTGGGTTTTGAACTGGGCCAGAACTGTTCAAGAGTAAAGATGGGTCCGGATCATCCGAAAGAAAAAAAATATTTAATTTATAGAAAAATTTTTATTTTATCTATGTAAATTTAGTTTTTAATATAAAATAAATTTATAACCCACCTAAAATTAATTAAAAATACCATTAGTTTATAAAAAAAAAAAATTATTTCCTTATTTAAATATAATTTTTTAGATAATATTAATTTTTCATCCATCTAAAATTATTTTTTTAATTTTATCTTTCGTTTTAGAAGACTCGTCAGTCTTGTGTGGCTTTTGTTTACTCGTGAATTTGTGGTAATTTTTGGATGTTTGGAGGATGGGCAATGTATCCTTTTATTAAATATATTGTCCATATTTTCAGAAAAAATAATTGGATATGAAATTAGAAATCATTTTAGTGAAATTACGTTCTTAATAAATTTGTAAATAAAGCTTTTTTTTAATATTAAGGAAAGAAAATCAACCTTAATTTATTGTCAAAAATATATATATATATTTATCGTTATATTATGAGTCTGGTATATAAATTTGTAAACAAAGTTAATAGTGGTTGACAAGTAACAATTTATTTAATTAGTAAAATAGCAATTAGGATAACCGGAGAAATTTTCTTTTTCTTGACTTTCCTAAATATTTATTTATAGAATTAACATGTTGATGGCGTAATTGAGAAAATGACAACAAATTAAATGTTTTTATAATTTTATACATTGAACTAAGTTTTAATATTAGTACAAATAAAATAACAGAAAATAAAATTATTTTTCACAAAACAAATTGAGTTTAAATTGAGACATACATTGAGTGGCCCAACTAATCACAGATAGCAAATGCAACAGCTCAAGCCCAACATCGTTAGAGTTCTTCTATAACGGGGCTCCCTTGTTGGGCCTGTAACCAAATGGCTGTCAGATTTTTAAAAGCACTTACCAAGACTAAAGGGTCGATTAGTTGTACAACTGTTGCAGTATAGTTAACCTTCTTCGTCCCTCTCCTGTTTGGATAATGGGATTTTTTAACTTTACCCCGTTTGCGGTTGACAAAAATAGGCGAATTCTGAGGTCAATTCGTAAATGGATTACGAAACCATATTTAAATGAAGCACGAGAAAGTTTGGCAACACTCCTCTTTTGTCTTTGTCCAAATTCGTCTATTCTTTCAAGCTGTCCGGTTACACGCAACTAGAAAGAGAAAGAGGCAGAAAGAGAAAGAGGTGGTTTTAAGAGAGTCGATTGAGTTTCCGGTGATGAAAACTGGAGTTTCCGGCGGTGATATCAAGTCCAATGACCCACCACCGGAAAGGGCAGTCAAGGTGAAGTGAGAGAGAGTGGTAAAAAATATATTGTAATTTATAGTTGCATCCGTAGAAATTTATACTTGGTTTTATTTAGTAACGAGAGAGTAATTTGAGTAATTTAAAGAGAATATAAATTATTTTTGTTGGATCATTTTAATAACAAAAAATTGAATGAAGTACAGGTGACATGTTGTAATTTATTTTTATAATCCACTAATATGGTATAATCTCAACAGCATCCAATTTCGGTTTAGGTAATTTTATTGTTTGGCTGGCGGTTCTGATTTTGCCATCTCTAGTAGAATCTTTCAGTTTTCTTGTTCTCCTTTTTTGCTAGGTGGTATATGGAAGTGATTTTCTGATCATTTAAACAAAATAAAAAATGAATTTTAATTTGTTAGGAGGATGCAGTGCTGGTAAATTTGTGTGAAATTATAAATTGCGTGTGAAGTTTGAATCTTTGCAAAATCACTGAATATTTCTCTTATTTGATATGTAAATCTGAGAAAGGAATGAAAATAGGGCTCCGTATAAATTATATTTTCAACGAGTCTAGGGATTTTAGATCTGTTTGAGGGGGGTAAGAAATTAGAATTGAAATTTAGAATTTTAATTTTAATTCCAATTTTCTGGAATTAGAATTGTCTAATGTTTTATATAAAGAATTGGAATTGAAATTAAATAAAAAATTGGTGAAGATAAAAGTAGCGGTGGAGTTGAGTGCAGTGGTAACTGTCAGGGGGGTGGCCACCAGAGGTGGTAGATCACTGATAGTAATGGTCTGATGAGCCTTCATCGTTTTTATTGCAGTAGGTGACGGATCACCATTGCTGGAGTTGATGGACTACCATCGCTGGTAGTGGTGTTGGGTTGGTGGTGAACGAGTGGATGGTGGTTATAATTATGGAATTGTAATTCATAGGAGTTGAGAATGAAATTGTGGAATTACTTTTTTAGTTATATTACAATTTCATAGAATTGTATGTAGAATTCTAATTCTAATTTTAAATAGTTGCCAAATACTGAAATTGGAAATTTCAATTTCAAACTTTTCAAACGGGACCATCGCCGGTAGTGGTGCTGGGGTGGCGGTGAGAGAGTGGATGGTAGTTATAATTATGAAATTGTAATTTTTAGGGGTTGAGAATGAAATTGTGAAATTATATTATAATTTCATGGAATTATAGATAGAATTTTAATTCTAATTTTAAATAGCTGCTATACTGAAATTGAAAATTTAAATTTCAAACTTTCCAACTTTCCAAACGAGGTATTCATTTTATTTTTATTGTTTTACATGTCCTTCTCTGGAACCCAAAGATGCAGCGAAACAGAAAAGGTTCCAATTGGGTTATAACATGCTGTTAAAGAGTAGTGGAAAACTATGCGAGGTTAAAGTAAGCCATTTTCTTTGCGTGACTTCCTGGGTTCCAGCTGTAACAGCCTTGTCTTGTTTATGCTAAATCCTTGAACAGTCTTTTTTTATTGTTACCATAATGAAAAGGGGCATTGTCTAGTGCAGTAGGAAAAAAGTCTTGGACTTGCAACCTCTGGGTAGCAGGTTCAGGACTTTCACAACAACCATTCCAGAATTCTCTTCTCATGACCCTGTTTTGATGGAACATAACTAGGTAACAGCCTTTTATTTGTGCTCAGATGCAACTTGGGATACTAACTTTTTCTTGTACCTCTGATTAATTAATTTATACATAATTGATCTTTCAGGATATGATTCTACTCAACTTTGACTAAAAGTTGAAAGTTATGATAGAAGAATCCAACAAAAAAAAGATGTTAAAGGGAATAATAAACTCTAAATTTTCTCACAGTGAAAAAGAAATTAAATTTTTATAATTATTTGTGTGAGGTATATTCTACTCCAACTTCGGATAGTTCGCTATCTTAACAATAGCAATTCTAGATCTGAAGGGAAGGGAAAAGGCATTGACCGGCACTCAAAAAATGTTCAGTGACACATTGTGCTTGGGTTTTATTTACTTATAATATCCATTATATATTCTTTTTTATATATTTATAGAAGAGAATTTTGATTTGCTAAGTATCTAGGTTGTAGTTGAGAAGGCTGAACCAAAAGGGTTACCTCCAGGATGGACCAAAGAAATCAAAGTGACAAAGACAGCTCATAATTTCAGAAGGGACCCGGTATTCAACCTTTACCTCCTCTTTTGGTATTTAAGTTGCATTCATGACCCTTTCTTGAATATATTTGTAATCATGATTATTAACTTTGAAACCATTGTCTTATTTTTAATGAGCTTCTGGAATATTTCTCATTAATGCCTGTTGAAACTATTTTTTTCATTAGATTTAATAATTAATCAGTATTTGGACTTTTTACAAAAATTGTCTTCTCTGTCCCTAGTCACCAGCTGCAGCAAAGAAACTAAAGTTGGCAGTAAATGGAACAAGAAGCTCCCTTATAAATGACCAGAGTTCGAAGTTGTTTGACATTGCAAAGGATGAACAAGTACTTAGTTCAGCAAGTACAGGACAATCCATGCCTGTTTCTGAGCATTCTTCTGGTCATTATCTAGTTATATATTTCCTTATCCTTTTCTGAGTGGAGTGTTTCTTTGTGCACATGTGCATCTTTTTTCCAAATTTTTTTTCTCATTTTATGGGACATGAATTGATTTTGGAATTTTAAGTTATATTAGGAACTTAGAAATACCGTAGAACATGTGATCGGTTATGGATATTTGTTGTGGGGCTTGGAAAATGTTATACTCTGAATATATGAAGACCTCATTTTGTCCCAAGTGAACATTTCAATGGTTTGAACTAGGGCTTCCAACTCGGAGGTTTTAGGTTCACATAGTACTGTGGTGAGGCAAGGGGGCATTTATATGTAATGTGAATTTCTGAATGATGCAGGTGTAAGGGCTCAATTTAACTACTCAGAAGAGCCAGGTAACAAGGTTTTGAACCAAGTAGGAAAGAGTGATCCTGTTAATAGTGTAGTAGCTACTGCAGTTGATGTACTTCCAAATGAGCACTCTGTAAAAAATGGGATGATAAAGGATGAAACTAGAAGTACAGGATCTGGCAAATCCAAGAAGAAAAAGGATCTTAATCTACCCCGACGGACTTCAAAGTGGCTTGCTGGCCTTCCACTTGATCCTACACCTGAATTGAAAACAACAAATCGAGCCCGTCAAGCTGCAGTTAAGCAGTCCACTGATAAAGTTTCAAATACAGGAAGTGGTTCTTCCTGCGCTGAGCTTGATACTGAGCTGGAAGTGAAACATGCATTTGACACCTCCAAAACCACAAAAAGGTCTCTCGAGTCAAATAAGAGCAAGCATCCCAATGGATATATGGCTGCTCCAACTGAACATGTGGAAAAGGTAGAAACTGAAAACAGGGGTGATGAGAAACCTGAATATGCTGTTGTTTCACTCAAAGAATCTAGTAGAAAAAGAAATTGAGGGCAATGAGAAGCATGAACACGCTGTTGTTTCACCTCCAGGGAATATGGCTATTAGAGAACATTTAAGAAAGACTCCAACTGCTAGTAATGCTGATGAGAAGTTAGGAATGAATGCCTCTCGACTTGCCACTTGGAGAGCTATGGCAAGATCCATGCATTGCATTTGCTATAAAAACACTCACTGGAATATCTTTTGACAGTTCTGATGGTGTACAAGTCTCATCAGGATCAAACAATAGCGAATTTGGGGGCTCAGCTAGCTACTTTGGAAGAACATGCTAGAAAAGAAGATGCACAGAACGAGGGTCACAGGAAGCAAGGATGCACTGTTATTCAGCCTCTGGGTATGATAGCTACTCCAGAAGAACATGCTGGAGAGATTCAAATGAGTGACAAGGGTTATGAGAAGTCAGAATCCTCCTTCAACTTGCCTTTTGCAAATGTCTGGACAGTCCCCTGCATCGAATTTGCGATAAAAACTCTTACAGGCGTAATTCCATTGGACTGTGATGTGGTCATGCAGGATTGTCTTCAACAGAATGCGAATTCATCACAATCACAAGATAGTAGTGGGTTGACCTTGCAAAATGTCAGCGAGCCTGGTCAAACCGATTTTTTTTATCAGCAATTTGGCATTCCACAGAAGCCTTTTTTGATCAAGGGTCTCTGATGGAGCCTGCATTACCACGTGCTAAAAATCTGAATTTGGGATATTCAGGTGGAACTATTCATCATGAACACAGTGAAGAAAGAAGTAAAGAATGTTAAAGGTAGGCAATCCAGTTATAGTTATTGTACAGGTTAGGGAAATTCAAACTGGATTTGATTAATTTTGTGGGACAAGGATCATCTGTAGTTCTGTAATTAGCATGGATTTTCACCCGCTAATCAACTTGTAAACTTGTAATCAGGTATTAACTCAGATTGTTATTGTCCGATGGAGGATAAAATATTTTAAGCAGTTGTTACTTTTTGGTTGAGTTAATTTTTCTTGGTTTATTTTATTACCGAGTTCTTGAAGGGTAGATGTTGCTTCTTGCTTGTGCTTGAGCTAACCAGCCATTCCACTACTACTTTTTGGCACCACTCCAGGCAAACAAGACCGTCGTTCTTGTTAGGAAGCAGAGTCGCCCTTGCTATTGCCTCGTGAAGCAGGATGGATTGGTAGGTTTTCTGTTCAAACGAAACAAACCGTGAATAAAATGAAAGATGGAAAATGAATAAAATCGTGAACATACATGGGAAAAACTGAGGTGAACTTGTATAAAATGTGAACCATACAAAAGAATCATTGCCTACAACGATACAAGATTCGTGGTGGTGTAAGGAAGAGTTGTGCAATAGGTAAAGCACTCGCCAATATGAATTTAGGATTGAATGCGGAAATTAATGCCATTTCATTTTGACCCCAATAAAATAAGGATTTAATTCTTTTAATAGAAAAGTGATATCACGGATAGTTTTTAAATATTGTATCAAATTCATCTTTTTAGTTAAAAATAAATATAATTTTCATATTGAAACAGAGAAAATTTTAAACAAAAAAAACTTCATTTATAGTTTAGTCCAAAAAATCGAATCATATCAATAAAAATATAAGTAAACTCACTTACTAATCATACTAATTCTTGAGTTATAAAACAAGGAAAATCTAAAAAAAACCATTATATTTATTATTTACATGAATAGAAATTCCGTGGCCAATGAAACGACATCGTACTGTTGTAGTCTGTCCGATAGAAGAATCCATGTAAACGCAGGAATGCACCAAGTTTGCCGCCAATTACCCAAATTATTTCCCTTTCATATTTGATTATTACATTTTTGCAACAAATAATAGAAATGCAAAATAATGCAGATCCAAGTGACGTGCAGTTGCGGGCCGAAGAATTGCCCAGAATGGGCTATCGTAGAATTGCAAGGCGTAGTTGAAGTTCAGCCCTCGTTTCAAGGTCGCCTTCAAAAATCAAAACCTCGTGATTGGGGATCTTTGCCGCCTTTCTTCTCAGGTCTTTACATGATTCATATATTGCTTAAAATTCTAATTCACACGGTTGGGTATCATGAATTGACGGGGGTCTAAGGTGACCTTGAAGAAGCCATTGTTGGTTTTGAGGAAAGTCAAGTATATGGATGTGGACCAGAGCAGTGTGAGACTAAGAATGACTTAGCTAAGGTCGAATTTGGACGTCATAGGCATCATCCGTCACAATATTTTGTTCAAGAACAGACCTATGGCCTTAATATCAAGTAAGTTATAATTATCAGAAATTCCAAGGGATTTGATAAAATTTTAAGAATTGGATACTTGTTCTCTGTTATTTTCTTTCTTTTTTCCCTTTCAAAAAAATTAATTATATAGTTAGTTTAGTGCAAAGTTAATATACTTTCGAGTTTTAACTGTTGCAAATACCTCCTTTTTATCATTTAGCTCCTTGGAACCATTCCAACGGACAGGTTCCTTTCTGGATGATTATACGTCAATATCCATTCTGCCCTTTTACTTTTGCTTTTCCCTTCGACCCACAAATAAAAATTCGAATTTTCCTTTTCCTCCTTCTCAGAGCCACAACCTATGGCGAAGTGAAGGGAAGAGCTAGTGCAGCTTCAAACTAGACTGCACAACACATGCATGTTGCTTCAAACTAGACTGCACCACACATACATGCTGCTTCAAACTAAGACTGCTTCCTGGAGAACTGAACAAACTGAAGAAAGCAAACTCTATATGGATTATGTAAAATATTGTTTTAGACCCCCTCTAGCTTCTGCATTTTATGGCTTGTGTAATAGGTCGGAACTACGAAGGCAATGTCTAAAAAACTAGGATTGTAATTTGAACATTATGATTTGGAACACATCACTGTTGGTGTTTAAGGGAATATTCCTTCCTGCGTGACCAATCCACATCTTTGAAGGACAGTCCACAAGGAAACCATATACTATGTAAAATTGCCGAGACATGGGCAGTAAGACAAATGATTCCTATAAACAAGCATATCATATACTTCCAAGGGTCCAGGCGATAAACATGTGATGCACAAGCATAAATTCCGATACAACCAAAAATGTTTTGACCATTTTCAATACAACTACTGGATGCGAAGCATTTCAGTTAATTTTAATGTTTTTATAACTGGATCGATTAAAGAATCGATGAAGATATATGGTCAGAAATCCAATTAAAATTAAATTAGTTAAACTAGAAAAAATTAATATACATATATATGTATATATAATTTGACATTTATTATGTATATGATGAAAATAAATATAATACAATTATAGTTAAATCAATAATATATATAAGATCATATTTTTTATGGTGTCAATCCAATTACATTAACTCAAAAGTTATATATATAATAAGTTATGAATATTCACTACTCATGCAATAGGATAATATGCAATGTGATCATGATTTTAACATTGAATAAAATTAAAACGAAACTACTAAAGTTCTCTTAATTTCTTTAAATCAAAATAACATTATTTTTATTTGACAAAAACGACGCTATTTTGATAAAAAAAAAAAAAAAAAAAAATTGATAAATCTAAATAAAAAAAACTGATTTAATTTGACTGATTCAATAGTTAACCAGCCAATTCATCGGTTTTTTATCTGATTCTTTAGGAATGAGTAAAAGAAACTGACCGACCGTCTTTGATTCGATTCTTAATTTTTTCAATTCGATTCGATTCGATTTTAATAACTATAGTTAATTTATAATCTACAAAGACAAGAGGGATTAAAAAAAACAGCCAAAATGCATAACATATTAGACCAACAAGCTGTGATTCCTTTTTAAGCACAAATCGAATGCCCTCCATTCTCCGACTCCCTCCCTTGCAAATAAAATAAAAAATAAAATATTTGAAAATTGGCAATGACAACTGATCATTCGGTACAAAATCAAAACTTTCACAGATGTGAAAAAATGGATTGACCTTTTGGTCATGTAGAATCTAATGTAAATCCTGTTTATTTACGGATGCTACAGAGGCAGGCAAGCAACTGCAACTTGATATAGTTTTCCTCTAAGCACCAGGGCCTGTTACACCTGCACGAGCTCTCAACATTTCTGTTCTCTTGCTTTGTCCCATTACCTCCACGAGCCATTCCACACTTTCTTTAATCCCCAACCTGCAATTAACTCTCAATCTGTATTTGTATCTTTAATATAACATGCTACTGCTGGGTGCTTTGAGGGTAGAAGGTCACATTTCATATATTCTATTTAATATCCACTTATGAAATGAAATAAGAAAATGTACCAATATTCTTAGCATCCACTTACCCATCATATGCCGAAACTGCTTCAAACATGTAAACCCTCTCATCCAACTTCTTAAGATCTAGATATCGATCAATTTCTTCAGCCGATGCAGCTTCAGAAAGATCCTGCCATTAAAATGATGCATATGAAGTGACCAGTTTCTTTTTGCTTCATCATATGCAAAATCAAGATAACGTACTGCAGTAATAAGGACTAAATCATAATAATTCCAAGTCGAGGTTTGCAATATTCTTTGCATGTTGAATAAAGGTACAATTATCTTTACCTGCTTGTTTGCCAACATCAAAAGAGGTGCTCCTTGCAAATCCTCATGTCTAAGAACTTTTTCTGATAAAACAAATTTAGAGTCGTTAATGCATTATTCTACTAACAATTCTAACCTCTAAGCTACTAATAAAACTATATCCGATCTTATACCAGTATTGTGATCCTCAATATTAATAACTGAATATTGCTCACCTAAAGCAGACTTTGAATCTTCAAACCGTGAAGGACAAGTAGCATCAATTACAAATACAACAGCATGAGCCTCTTCATAATATTTCTCCCAAATTGAGCGAAGTCCAGGCTGGTAGAAAATTCAAAAATGCTTCAGTTGCTGAGATTTAGAGCCAATTGCACCAACAATCAAATAAGTTAATCTTATTCAAGCCTTGTAGCATGTTGAGACTGCTTGGTAGTGACATTAGGAATAGCTTACACATGATTTTCTTTCATTAAAAACAAAAAGGATTGCTTAACTCTTAAACCCATAGCATTTTATTTTAAAGTTGGTTTCTAGCAAGCAAGGCAGCTGCTTCAGAATGGATTGAACTCGACCTAAGTTCCATACACCCACAAATAGCAGAACTTAAATCTTAGCCAATATATGTAGCTTTAGCAACTGTATAGTGGCAAAAAGATGCTGTAACAACTATATCATGTTTTTCTCATCACAAAGTCCAGACCAACAAAATTTGGTACAGCACTTTTTTCATTTTTCATTTTTGTTTTTTTTTTGTTTCCTTTTGGTGTTCGTCCATTGCAGCTTAGATCCAAGTAATTTTACAGTAAAAAACATGGCTTAAGTGAAAAATCAAGCCAAAAAAAACTTCATATATGAGAGTCAACATGAGCACTGAAGACTCTGCCTAAACAAAGGGAAAGGCCCATCTATGAAAATATATTTTGAAAGAAAATATTTACGCATGAATTTAACACACCTGACCACCCAAGTCCCAGAATACAAGTTTTGTATTTGATACTTCAATTCGACCAATGTTAAGTCCAACAGTAGGAACAATTCGATCAGGAGGGAGACCTTCTAAGTTTAAGTATAATGATTTCAACTTCTCCAGCAAAGTCTACAAATTCACAGATGAAAAAGTTTAATAAGTGCAGCATACGGCAGTTAAGTTCTGCATAAACCACAAAAAGAAAAATCATAATTTATTATGGCCTTAAGGAACAAAGAATTCAATAAACCACATGATAAAGTTCAACAAGTCAGGGCAAAAGAAACATTACTGTTTTCCCAGCCTTGTCAATTCCAAGAATGAGCACATGAAATTCTGTCTTGCTAAATAGATACTCCCAGAGGCCATAGAACAATGAGAACATTTCTGTCACTTCTATCTAAATGAACACTTCCTACTTCAAACCTTCAGGTGTACAAGAGACAGAACTTCATAATTCTAACTTGATCTCTGACATGAACAGTATTGGCAGTCCTGAAAAACCGAAGAGAACCAGACAGAAATGAGAAATAAGTCAAAACACAAAGAGAAGTAGAAATAACATCAATTCAAAATGATGCATTTCTGTGTTCAAGGAACTCCGCTGCAGCCTGAATATCAGGCCTCAAATGATTAGCTCACACATTATAAACATCTGACTGCAAACCATTCCTTATCATTCTTTATCCACACTCATTTTGAGTCGATTGATACTGATTTCAACCTATATCATTTACTAGTCTTTCCACTAATCTATTCCCATGTACTCATCCTAGCCATTTAACACAGCACTAATCTATGTTGTGATTCATCCGTAATAAATTCACATATTGTCTACTTCACCTAACAGTAAATCTAGCTTCTTAAGAATTGATAAACAAATGACATAAATTCAAACAATTTTTTTTTCTTCTCTTCTTATGATCATTGAATCTTGAAGTGAAGCATCCAAACTCCAAAGCCAATAGACCATAAAAACGAAAAAAAGCAAAAATAAAGTAAAAATTCAGTAACAATCAAATTCGTAATAGTAAAATTCTCTCTTTCCTATCTCGATCCGTTTGCTTATTTTAAAAATTGGGCGATGGTGGATTTAAAAATAATATGAAAGAAAATCAGATGTGATTGGAAAACAGAACAGTAAGAGAAAAACTCAAGATCTCATCTCAAACAATGATGACAGTAAAGTGACCCGCAATCTAAATCCAAGGCAATAATGAAAATTGGCATAAACCCAGTGGCTCATCAACGTTGAAAAGCAAGGAGGCATAACAAAAATACGCAGATCAAGATAAAAAAAAAATGATCATAAACAGTTGCTGCATAATTGGCAAAACAACAAGGTGCATATGTAAAGCAAATTCGAGTAAAGATTTTAACCGTTGATGGTTTAGAAATTGAGATGTAAGAAAACCGAGAGCTCTCTGCTAGGTCACTTGTCCTGTTAAGTCCGCGACTCGAGAGCTACTTCCATTAACTAACGAAACTCTCTCCCTCTTTCTATGCCTGTGCGTTGTTTTTTACTGCACCGGTTATACGAGCGTCCCTATTTTGCCCCTGAGAGGATGTTATGATGTTTATGATTCATAGCTTAGTTCATTTTCATTTTTTTATTATTATTTAAAAAATGTATTTTAGTTAATTTAATTTAACATAAAATTAATAAAATTTAATTACAATACAATCAAAGTAATTATTTCATAAACCTTTTTTTATCATTAAAAGATTTTTACCTTGTAATTTTAATTCTCAAAAAAATAGTAATTGTCTTTTAATTTAAAAACAGTGAAAAATAAAAATTAAAAAAAATGTCACTATATTACAATCTAAATATAGCATTTCTACACATCTTTGTTTGATGATGGTTTACGAGTAAAATCCTTATTAGCTTATGTAAGAATTAATTAGTGTACCGTGTGGATGATTTTTTTTAGTGAGGATTACTATGAGCAATCATTTCATTTTGTTATGTACATATATATTAAGGATTTATATTTTATCGTATTTATATTTATATATATTATAAATAGTGATTAAAATTAAAATTTTTATTTTAGTAATAAGAAGATAAAATTGAATAAAAATCTATTGCACAAGTAAATAATTATGTCTTGGAATGCAATAAAAATTTAAATTGAATAAAAATCTATATGTTATAAAAAATTTATTGACTTTTAAAATTAAAAAAATTATTATCTACATATACTAGTTTAAAGAGATAAGAATATGTAAAGAATCGTTAGAATATATTTCGAGATCTATGAATTTTTCACTTTTTAACTATTTGATTCATATAGTTTATTTTTTAACGATTAATTTTTCTGATTTTTATTTTTTAATACATTAAATCTTTTTTAACACAATAAATGAAAATAGACTATGCACATGATTTTATATAAGCTTGCTTAATGGGATTCTCTTTGATATAAGCTTGCTTGATGGGATTTTCTTAGGTGACATGAAAAATAAATTAATTAAAATTAATTAAAACCAATTGGCCTAAATGTTACCGTTTTTACGAAGAAAATTTTTTCCTTTCTTTTATTCTTCAATTTATGAGAGCCCATGAATTTTTTTTTTTCATCGAAATCCATGAAATGAATCTCTTCTTCATAGCTAAAAAAACAAACATCTCTTCTTCTTTTTCTCCTCTTTGAAATACATATCCCAAACAATCCAATTATTTCCAAGAAAACACACTCTTTCAAAAGGTTGGTTTGTTTTCTTTGTTTTCTTGTTTTTGATGTTTTTCTATTATCTCTAAAATTGTTATTCTTGATTCATTTCCTTTTGTTTTTGAAAATCTATTTTATGGAGTTGGGGATATTTGTTTGGCCTTTTTTTTATTGGGTTTTTTTTTTTATTGCATTTAGTTTATAATGGTTGAAAGTAAGAAGGTGAGTTACTAAAATCTCTTGATAGGCAATTGAGAGATTGACAGCGCAGGCGCCGTCAAGAGTATCGCAACATTGAGCGCCAAATCAGAGGCAATTGCTATAATTTTTATTATTTTTCTCTGATTTTTCTGCTTTAGTTTTGACGTGTTTGTTTTTGTTGCATGTCAATAAAAAATGTTTCTGCCAAAAAACCTTTTTCGATTTATAATTTCTTTGATTGATCAAGTTTATAATTTCTTTGATTGATCAAGTTTATCCCTTTGCTTTTCATGTGGGTATGTCAGTTTAAAAACATATATGCATAGTGATGGCGTAGAAGACTTATAGTGTGACAATACGATGAAAAGCGGATGCTGGCGGCTAATTGGGAGACGTAGATGGTAGGGGAGGCAGAGTTGAGAGAGAAGAGTAGGTGGAGCGGATTCCAATTGAGATGAGACAAACTGTAAAAACGATGTCATTTTTTTTTTTTTTTTTTTTAATTTATGCTTTTTATTTTTCAGGCAATTAAAGATTATTCTATTCAACGTCATGATTTCTTTCTGACATGCTTTTTAAACGCATGTAGCATACCTTTGTTTGTCTCGTAAAAAAAATTTAATATATCAAAAAATAAAAATTGAAGGATTTAATTAATAAAAAATAAATTATAAAATTTTTTGACATGCTTTCAACGCCTATGTTGCATATTTTCATTTGACTCATAAAATAAGATTTAATATATTTAAAAATAAAAATAAAAAAATTTAATTGATAAAAAATAAATTATAAAAATTCAATAGTCAAAAAATAAAAAGTTCAAGTACTTGAGAATTTGTTAAAAAAAAAAAAAAAAAGTCTTTGGAACAACAATTTTCCATTAAAACACTGTTTCAGTTGAACCAAAAAGTAATTTTCAATATTATTTGCAAAGAGAAGGGTAGTATAGGAAAATGAAAACATTGGTCCATAAGAAAAAGTAGAAGAATAGAAGGAACGAATTCGAGACATCAAGCAGGAAAAGAGCAATTCTTAGGTACAAACAATCTCTGATCCATTTCCTTTTCCAATATTATCTGTATTTTATTTTTCTGTTTGGTTCTCGAGAAACCACGCGAAGAACACAAAAACAAAAGGAATGAATCTCACGGATTGATTGATCAGGGTGGTTAAATTTGCCGTTTGGCATAAAATCGACATTTATTTTCTCTCATTTCTCTGCATTTTCTCGAGAAGCAAACGGAAACATTTGGCCTTCTTGTTCGAAGGTCTACTGTTCAATCCATGGCTTTGATTTGATTTATTAATAGCATAATTTTATTGATTATTAACCTGTTGCTTGTGATTTATGATCTTTGGTATCAATACATGGTTTCAGTTCCCGGTTTTGTTGTTTGGATATAGAAGTGGATTATATTTTTTACTTGTTTAAGGTTTCTTAGATACAGTTAGGGTTTGTATATTTAGATAAAGTTACTATCAGGATAATATGCGATTCGTGAGCGCGCAGAATAGTGTTTGGGGTTTGCATTTTTTACAATTAAATCCAACAATTTTAGAGTTTTCTAACATTTAGATTAGGATGCTGGGGAAATCCCCAACTCGAAAATGATCAGATTTGAAGTGATAGTCAGATGCTTTCTATAATCCATAGTTTTATCTTGGATATTACTAATGTAGAATAGAAAATGCGGCATATAAATGCAACTTTAGTCAATCACAGATGGTTGTCATAATTTTTGGTTTTAGACCTTTTATCTAGCTCTTAAATTTGATTATGTAGATCTTTAATAATTTTCAAAGTCTTTCAGCTGTTTTCAGATCCTGCATTTTATTATTGGATGGTTTTCTGCAACTCTAACTGGCATTATCTTCACTTATATGAAGTCATTTTTCACTGCCAGAATGTTCTCTCTCCGTCTCTCCCCACAATAAGCTTTTATGAAATCCTTTTTTATGTACTTTTTTTGTGTTTTGGTTGTCTGGTGCATCTGACTTGTTTGTTTTATTTCTTATTTGCTTGCTGTTATTTTGATTTTAATTTCTCTATTGTTGTGTACCTTTTTTCATTCTCTGCACAAGCACTAGTCATTATAGGTTTTCAGGCCATAGCACAGTATCTAATTACTTATTGTGCCAATTTGCATTTGTCTTGCTATGCAGCATTTGATTGTTTTCTGACACTAACAATTTAACATGGTTCTTTATTTATTGTCTCAGTGGAACCAGGTCAATCAACTACTTCTTGGTGTATATTGGTGATCGAAGAGATAGCAAGTTCATAAAAATGAAGTAATTTAAGATTTATGCTTCAAAAATATTTTATTTCATTTCATTTTTATGCTAGTATACTAAATTCTATTTTGTGTGAAAATTGACACGATATTAAGCACTATGTTACTTTGCTGAACAACACCCTAGCTTCTGTTACCAGTATCTTTGGTACATGAGTGTCAGCAGAACTAATGCTGACAGAGGGAGCATTCATAAGATTATACATTAAGAAGTTCAAAAGATTTTCTTGCTTGTTGATGGCATTGTTTAAGTTTAGAGAAATCTGTTAGGAAGTATTTATTGAATTATAATGAGAAACAATGAAGAGATGTTAAAGAAGTGTGAATGCCATTGTTTAGAATGAGGGACAGAATCAAATGATGAATTTTTCTGTGCTCAAGGTGGATTTAAGGATTCTTCGATTTAAGGTGTATCATAATAGATGCTACAAAGAAATAGGTGTAGCACATTTATTTTTCTTAAGATTTCTATAACTTGGGTGCAAAAGAGTCTGAATTGAGATCACAAGAAATAGAAGCACCTTTAATTCCTAGAAAAGTTATTCCTATTGATGCATATGTCGAAATAACAGAATAAATCTTCCTGTCACTTATTTTATTGCATTAGTTAATTGTGTTTTCGTGATACAACATGTGGAAATTGTTTATGCAATGCATTGATAGGTGCTATTGTAATTACTGTTCAGCTCAATAAATTTGTATGTTTGTTCTGGTCTGAGAGGCCAAGGAATTGGTACTATCAATCGCAAGGAGTTAGAATATAGAATTGCCTGTAGCATAATTAGTTTAGTAAAGATTTATATATGGATTGGATACTCTAGTAAAATCCTCATCCTTAGTGCTTCACTGTAGTAGGTGACACATAATTAACAATTAAGATAATAGTACAACTACAACCTCGTGGCTGTTTGTATGGCCTTCTCCAGTTTGCAGCATAATTATCGATTATGCTTTCTTTTCTGTTTAGTGATTTTTCTATGAAAATCTTGCTAGCGAAGCATGTTACTTTATGATGTGATCTGATATTTGAAGTCCATGCTGATCTCCTCATCAGAGGTAACAGGGCTCGTGTAAGATGGGATGAAGTGAATTTGGGGGAAATTGAAGCCAATAAGCCTGTGAGGCAGAAAATCACCGAACCCAAGACACCTTATCACCCCATGATTGATGATGATGGTATGTTGATCTGTATATTAATAAAGCAGTCAAATTGTTTTTGTATGTTATCTGTATGCATGTATGCATTACGCAATAGTGTTTCTCTACTATTTGCTTGCAGCTGTCCCTGTCTGAGGAGTAAGTCCTTGATGAGTTGAGTTCTGTCTAGACTTTCTGAAATTTGGCTTTTATGTTATTTTTTCATTAAGTTGGATACTGGACAAAGGATTTCACTAAATTGCTGTTTGAATAATACAACTATTTACTTCACTGTCATGTTTACTTTTGAATTCTATGGTTATAAATTTACAATCTCCTGAACTCCCATTAAATCATCTGGATTTTGATGATTATTATAGGTTCTCTGTCTCCTAGGCGGGGTAGCTTTGAAGATGTCGTTGAAGCTATGCATGCAGAGGAATTGAGGACTGCATTAGATACTGTGGCTTCTTCCAGTAGAAACACTGTCAGGCGATCTGGTGGTTGGACATCATCTGAAGATGAGGCTGATCCTATGGAACAAGATGAAGAAGGTTTTACTCATAACACCTTTGCCCTTTGGTTACCCTTTTCCTTGCACATAATTTCAAGACGCATGTTACTTTTTTTCAGCCTTTTCATATTGAAAATGGCTCAAGACTTGAACTATACTTGTATGGTTGCAAGCCCATGATTTTTACTATTGCATTGCAATTTAATTAGATATAGACAGATTCTAATGAAGTACTGATTAAGGAATATGACAAGGAGCAGAAGGTATATTGCTGTTTTTCTCATTCAGGTGATGGAATTTGGAGTTGCATTTCTGGTCTTTTCTATTATTATTATTAATAATAATAATAATAACATGTCGGCCACCCTTCACTTGCGTATATGAGTGCTATATGCCCTTTGAAAGTACAGCACCCTGTTCTTGTACCCAACTCATCCCACTTGTACTGGCATTGTGTTGGCTTTCTGGTAATCATCTTTTTGAAGATTTGCCTTTCGCCAGAACTTGGCCCAGGAACAAACAAGATTGCCAATTTCGTAACCTCATTTATTAAAAGGGATGTTTTTCAAGTGTAGATGACCAGCTCTAGCAGATTGACGGAGCTCTTGGCATCGCTTTGTTTTTCTCTCTTTTTCTTTCCTTTCTTCTAGATTGGTTTCAATTTACTTGTGTTAATATGACTGAGATTCTTTTTTATGCACTATTATCAGATTCTGAATCAGACAGGACTGCAAGTTTTAGGGAGCACAGGCGAGCACACTATGATGAGTTCCGAAAAGTAAAGGAACTGCGGTGGAAAGGCTCTTTGCTCGAGCATGAAGAAGGTGATGAAAATGGTAATGATAAAGGGAAGTATGGGAGAAAGGACTCGTCTTCATCGATAAGTGTTGGGGTGAAAGATATAGACATTGAAGGGAGTTAAGCAAATTCATCTAAAAAATCTTCTTTGCTTCCAGCAAAGGGTGCTTAGAAGCTACTGAGCCAAGACAAAACACTTAGAAACTGACTATATTCGCATCTTCTATTGAAACTTATATGGTATTTTAGGACACACCGAAGATCTATGGTTCTTGTTCTCCTTCACGCTCCTTTATGAGGTTTTTGTAAATAATTTTGACTCGTAAACTGGTGGCAATTGGCAAACATGCTGCGATACACGTGTTGTCGAAAGTAATGAACGTGTGTTTTATTTTTGTTGGATCATCTCTTTCTATGTTTTGATTGATTTATCTTACCTCGATTTCTTTGTTGTTAAGTTGGTTTGAGTGACTGGTGTTGAGCGATTCAATTGTAAGGGATCATTTGTCCATTTCTAACTTTGTAGGTCAGACTGCTTTGCTGTGACATAATGACCAATTGTTCTTGTGGACTATCTATTGGTGGTTTTTCCGTTGGCATATTATTTTCTACATTTTCTCAGCCCGTCTTTCTGCGTCGGGATATAGAAACCCTTCTGGATATAGAATATATCAATATTTAATCCCTAACATGTATTATAAAACAAGTATATTTTAATATAAATTTGCCGGTAAATGAGTTTATTAGTTGATGTATATACGAGTATTTTTCTCGCCTTGGGAACACTTTTATTTCTTAATTTTCAGGCACATGTTATTGCATATATGATCTTCATTCTCCATGAATTTAAAAACTGCAGCCCTTCAGGGACATATGTAGCCCAAAATATACCCAAATTAGGTTCATGCATCTATGGCACTATTATGTTTCTTTTCATTTTTAAGAAAAAAAAGGTAAAAATCATGTGGGGTTGAACACAGGAAAATCATAAGACTTCAGCCATTTGCCCAACCTCCAAAGACTTTGACCGCTTCCAGTACACTTGTTTTAATTTTAGAGACGATTGAATTTGTAATTTTTTTTTTTATAAATAAATTTTCATATCCTAAATAAGATTTTCTATCTTATTTGTTAAAGGAAGGATTCTTCATTGATCTTTTGATCCCTACAAAATATCTTTCTTTCTTTATGATGTTAAATTTAATCTGCTGTGCCTTCAGATATTTTCACGCCCACCGCTCTATCTATATGCTACCCGCTCGACTATACTATAAGTTGCATACTCGCTTTTTCGAGTTCCCATCAGACAGTCAACGCTTTTATTTATTATTTTGTTTTTAATAAAAAATCATAAATTATTAACTGAAATTTTTATTCATAAAATAAAATCTACATCTGTATCCATGAATAAGTTGAAAATATAATAAATTAAAATATAAAATTTTAAATATATCTGAAAATAATACATATTCATATTATTCTAGAATCAATATCAGAAAATAATTGAATTGATAATTTGGTGAAAAATATATTTTATTTTAATAAATTTTTATATATTAAAGAGGTATTTAATTGTTGAGGGTTTAATATTTTATTTTAAAATATCAATTGTAATACAAAATAAATATATAATAAGTTATAATAATATCTTTAATTTAGATGTTCTTTATTTGCTTGATTTGAAACTACACCATAAATATATGAATATAATATAATTTTTTTAGTAATTAACTAATATTAAATAAACAGTAACCTAAAAAGTATAATATACTGAAAATTAAAAAAAAAAACAAGTGCAAAAAAAAAAAATCAACCTATGTATATATATATATATATTGTAATATATTATATATTATTTTATTATTTATTAATATTAAATATTATTTTATTTATATTATTATTAAATATTATTTAATATTATGTTAATTAATATTAATATATTTCTATTTTTTTATATATTTTTTATTTTCTATGTATTGATTTATTATAGATATTTATTTATATATATATATTTCTATTCTATATATTTTTTATTTTATATTATATAAAAATATATATATGGAGTATAGTTTAGATAGATTTTAATAAATAGACTTTAAGTAGATTATTAATTTAAATAGTTAAATAATTATATAAAATATATTAAATTATGTTGATATATAAAAATAGAAAAAAATAGAAGTGAAATAGAATAGAAATATATTAAATTAAATAAATATATTAATTTTTATATTATTATTTTTGTTATTATCTAGATCAAAATATTTTTTAATAATAATAATATAATATATATATAATAATAAATAATAAAATAATAATAATAATAATAATTAATTTTTTTAATTTTTTTTTATCATCAAATATTAATGTGATAAAAATATTAATAAAAAATTATCACGTCAATTATAGCAATTAAAATTTTATCGAAATCTAATTAGAAGTAAATTTTATTAAAAATTAAAAATTTGTGTATTGATTTATCAAATTTATAATATTTTATAAATTTTATAATTTTAGTGAAATTTTATAATTTTTTTTTATAATTAATCTTTAAAATTTTATATTTATTTTTTAATAATACTTTGAATTGTAATTCATGCATATTAAGACTTTTTTCTTCAAAATGTGTTTGTAAAAAAGAAAAAAAGAATATCAACATATTAAGATATTGAGATATTAATTTTGAAACTCAAACTAAATTAAAAATAAAAAATATCAACACCACAAAAGGGTGAAATTGAATTAATTAATGGATGTTGATGAACTTCCATTCACCATCCTTTTTCTTGTAGTTATTATTCATTAATTGACATTGATTCCAACCCCTTATTATCAACATTCATTTCATTTCAAATCAATTCTTCACTTAAACATAATTATAAATATAAGAAATATTTTTACTTGCAATAAACTTTATTACTTACAAGTTACATAATAATAAGATGACAAGAAATAGATAGGTGAAATTAAAAAAAAAAAAAAAAATAGCCCACGCGTTGCAAAAGCAGAGCGAGTACGAAACTTTCGTTACTCTCACTTGAAAGACCGAAAGAGTCGTTTAAATAAGGAAAAACCACCCCAACATCGCAGTCTATATGACTATATATTTTATTATATAAACCCTCGAAACTGTGACTTGGAATTTGCAATAACGAAAGTAACGTAACCGAAGCTCATCAATCAACCTTTTCCGGCGATCCTGAATTGTATTTTCCGGTGGAATGGACTCTCACATAGCCAGCAACCAAACAGGGCCATGGACAAACGAAAAGCACTTCCACTTCTTAAACTCAATGGAGACCGCCTTTGTCCGGTCAATGCTCGAAAATAGCGGTAACAGTCATGGTCGTTCCCTCCGTCTGGACCGTTACTTACCGGACAGCTCAGAATCAACCTTAGATTTGAAACCTCAGAGACGAAAAAAGCATGCCAACTCAGGTATAATTGTGTAAAATATGGCCGGCCAGCGGTGGTGGGTGCTGTATAGCTATTATGTACCCCAGCGGTGCATTTTAGCAGACAGACACATCTATTTTATAGATTTTCTTAAGGTCTTTGTAAATTTTAATTCATATGGATTGTGGTTTCTTTGGTGCAATTGGCCAATCGCTTCTATGGTCAATGAAGAAAAATAAAATGAGTTTAATTACTAGATTAAACGATGAAAAATAAAATGAGTTTAATTACTTGATTAAACGATGTTAATGAAGAAACAAAAATAGATTAATAAGAACATTCACCGATGAAATTAATTATCGTTGAGAGCATTGAAAATACCGAATATTCCATTTTGAAGATATTTATTGTCATTCGCTTTGTGTTCTTTTATGCACTTTTTCATTATTTTTTTTTAAATATATAAAATATAAAATTGTGGTTGCTTTGGGTATTAGATATGGTTGGTCCAAGAACAAGAATTGACAGGAGAAGAAGAAGATCATCATCTCACTGCTTGGATCCATCTCAAGATCAGGTGGGTGATGGATCTTTTTTGAACCTTTGTCACTGCCTTTCGCCTACTTTTGTTGATCTTTTTTTCAATTAATATAATAAAATATATTAAAAGAGTTATTTTATTTATGTGTACTCAGGTGGTCCCACAACTGGAGAATAGAAATGGTGATGAAAGAGACTCTGCATATGCTGCACCTGCACCTGCCAATTGAGACATATTCTTCATTTAGTGCTTTCTTCTCTTTATAATTTTTTATCCCTTTTATTAGTTCAGTGTTTTGCTAGAGATTCTAAAGATAGCTTAGCTAAAATTATGTGGTGTTCAAATTAATAACTCTAAAATTAAATTAACGGCTAAAGTGTTCTCTCTAATTTTTCCCTTTAATTTTTTTTTCTAGGAGTTATTCTTAGTCACCATCGATTAATCTATAAATCTTTTAATTTGTCTTTTTAGGATGATTTTGTTATTATTATTTTTTTTTTTTGGAATTTCTTGATTATTTAATATAATTTATTATTTCTTTTTTTATAATTTTTTTTCATTTTTTATAAAAATATTTTATTCTCTTAATGAGTTTTTTTATTTTATTTTAAATTTATTATTGATATTTAAATCATCAATTTGTTTAAAAATATGAAAATTTATTTTTTAATTTAATTACCATCAAGTAAAATGTGCCTTTTCATCGAATTGGGAGTTTAAATGATATATAACACAATTAATGAAATATTATGAATATTTTATTTTTAAATTAAAATATATTATTTGTAATATATTAATAAAAAGTGATAATATTTTCCAAAAAATAAATTAAAGGGTATAGAGATAATGACAAGTCTATTGATTTTTCATCTTATTATTCAATATTCTGGAAATCATGTTTTATGGCATATTCATCAGAAAAGGAAAAAAAAAATGGAAGAGTTTTTTTTTTAATATTTCATTTTTTATTCGACCAATATATATTATTATAGTTACGAACTATACCAATATCATTGTTGATATTTTAGATTCAAATTACTAAAAAGTCTATTAATGTATTTAAAAATAATAATAATAAAGAAAGAAAGATATTTGTATGTGGCAGCTGGAAAGATTTTGGTTATTAATTATTGTATATGTCCAAATTCTTTGTGGATTTATACTTTTAAATTTAATGGTAAAAAGATAAGTGAGGTGGGAAGGAATAAAGAAGATAAAGACAAGAAACTAGGAGATAGACGCCAATCTTGATCTATTATAGGAGCCTTATCTTGATGATAGAGTTGTTGCTTAATCTTTTCATAAAATATAATAACAATAATAAAAAATAATGCAAAAGCAAAGGCCAAAAGATCTTGTTGCACTTACCAATGAGGCCCTATCTCAGAAGAAATGAAGGCATACTTACAGCTACAACCACAGAAAGCCAAAGAGCAACTTAATTGTATAAATGTAGTATAATGTGGCTCACTGCATGGCAAATGATTGATCTTTCTAATTACAGTAGCTGTGTAGTTAAACATGTTTGTCAAGCTTTATATTATTGACTCATCTCCGGACACATATTTTGATCTAATTTTGTAGTCCAATCATGATTTTATATTTCTAAAAACAATTGCAAATCATTTGATAAAAACTTTATTGGTTCTTTCTTCTTTGTATATTATACTATTCAATATTTTCTTTATTACAAAGCATGTGCACTGCGCTCTGCTATTTATTTTGGCTCTATATGGAAGTCATTTATTATGAACAGCTTAACGGGTAATTAATGGGTTTGTTGGAGCAATCATAACACAGATCGATGAGTAATTCTTACTCTTCAGAGAAACGAATAATTAATTGCAAACCAAGCAAAGAATTCGTATACTTATGTGTCTATACACATACACATACACACGCAGATAAAAAAAATTATTAAATAGAATAAAAATATATTTATTTTATTTATATTAAAATAATATATATAAATATATTTTTATTTTAATCAATAAATAAATTCTCTTTAATATGTATAAAAAAAAAAAATCATCCGGCGAGGCAAATACTTGCCGACATTTTATTTAATCAGATAAAGTGATGAAACTAGTTTATATTTATCATGTAGTAATATATATAATGTCCATTGTTTCCACGGTAACTTTTCATATAAAACTCTTAATTCTATTATTACGAAATTTCCTAATAGCTAGTTTGAATGTTACCTTTAAAAAATGAATAACAAGTTCTTGATCTTGAATGAATTAATAAAGGGGTGTTGCGTTGCAATTTCTGGTTATTGACTATTGAGGGTGCCTCGTATATCCCAAATAATTTGATATAAACTACTATACGCGAACCCACAGTACACTGCATTTTTCCACATTTTTTGGTTGCAATCAAACAAATTGGGTTAGATGAAACTAGCATCATAAAATATTAATGGCTTTAATTTAATGTTACTAAAATCATTTTATCCCCTTTTATTACACCAAAAGAAAAAAGGCTCATTATTAAAATAAAAAAAAAATTATTGAAAAAAATACATCCATATAAGTACAACTTAAATAATTGATTCAAATTTTAATCCCCGTTGATATTTAAAAAAAACTGCATTTATAAGAATATTTCATAGGTATATACACACACAAACAATTATACTATATCCAATTCGAATAAAATCGAGAATCTGAAATTTTTTTAATTGAATCGAATTTTCAAATTTTTTTTTGAATTTTCAGTCTCGAACTGGATGGATAAAATATTCGTATCAAATTATTTAAAAAATTCGATACGATATGGTTAGACGATTTGAATATTCAGATATTTGATTTTAATTTAGATATATTTCAAGTATTTTAATTATATTCGGTTTGGATATTCGGTTTAAATATTCAAAGATTTGAATATAAATTTATAATATATATAAAATTATTATAAATTTATAATTATATAAATATAAAAAAATGTATATATATATATATATATATATATATATATATATATATATATTTGAAAATTCGAGAATTTAGAATAATTTAAATACAATTTAATTAGGTTCAATTTTCGATATAAAAATTAAAATATTTTTAATTTTATTTTATTATATTAATTTAATTTCGATTTAATTTAATTATTTTCTTGAATTTTAAATTTTTATTATTATTTTTTTAACTTAAAAATTTGGATTGATTCAGAATCTCATGTCTTGTGCTCAGTTAGTCAATGCATAAAATTCTATTAAGATTCCTATTTCTTGTGCTATTATGTTTCCTATTCCAAGCAATCATGATAGGCAGTGATCAAAATTAATTAGGATTGCAACTAAAGATAAAACCATTAGTTAGTCATTCAACTTTAACTTTATCATTTCTAAAATCTTCCGTGTAAGTATAAAATTATTAATTTAAATTGTAATCGAAATTTAATTAATAAAAAATAAATCCAACTACTTTCTTAAAAAAAAAAAAAAAAACATATAACCCACCAGATAGGTAGGTGAGGGAATCACATACAAATTAACTAATTAAAACCCCTTGCACTTGGGGACATGAATAGGACTAAGCAACAATTTGGTCACCAAATTAACCAATTAAGCTAATCATTCATAACTCCAGCGTACACTATTCGTTGGTGGCTATGTCTTGTAACTAATTAAGCACATTTCAAACTTTTTAGAAAGTAAAGTGTAAGGAAAGAAGGGAATGGGAAAGGAATAGGATTAGGGGAGCAAAATATTAGGAAATAAAAGTAATAAAAAATTATTTGATATGATTATAGTGTATTTTTTTATTTATATAAAAATAAATTTATATGAATATATTTTTTATTTTAATTATATTTTATATAAATATAAAAAATATACACTTGTTCTATTTAATAATTTGTTAATTGTAATTAACGAAATTTTTTTATTTATAATGAGTATGTATATTATTCAATAAAATAAAAAATTATGAAATAAAAATTATAAATATTTTTATACTAATAAAATTTTATATTTATTAAAATATTTTATCACCTATTAATTTAATAAATGAAATAAATTAAAATTTTTTTTTACATAATTAACATTACATATAATAATAAAAAAAGGGATGAGGAATGGATAGAAATGAGATTTTCCCAAATGAAATGGCCGAAGACCCCATAATAAATTGTATTAAAATCACCCAATAAAATCATAAAATGAAAGACAATCATTCTTTTATGTCCCCGCCGTTGAAGGGAAGCAAAAGTGCCTCATTATCCATGTAAGCCATGGCTTGGGGTTAGCACTTGGGATTTGGTAGTAGAAATCTCCGAAGCCCAGAGACCAGAGTCGTCCAAAAACCCTTTACCATTACAAAACCATAGTGAGTCTAAGATCCCCACTCGCAGTCTGTCTCTTCAACATGCTGCAATTCTTTGGAGCTTACAATAATTTAATCCTCCAAATCTCACTCTGTATCTTACTTACTCTACTCCTCGTATTTGTCAAAATTCCCGTCTTTTTCCTTCAAGGCCTCCACACTTACATCCACCCTGAAAATCTTGGCCACCAAAATGGTGTTAAAGCTGCTATTAGAAGACCCTCCACCTCTGATTCAGCTTCTGGGCTCGAAGGTTATCTCAATTTATCCTCTAAGACCAATACTGATTTTAAAAGGAGAAATAAATACAAGGAAAAGTTCGAGTTCGATGAAAACAATGCCCAGATCTTTAGGTTGAAGCTAGATGAAGCTCATCTTCAGTCTCGGCTCCATTTTGATGATTACCGGTATTCCTTTATTTACTCGTCAGTTGCTCTTTCTTGTTTGTCGCTTTATAAGTATTTGGGTCCCGTTGAAGTTGATGGGATTTTGGCATATGGGTCTTTAATTCCTGTGATTTTAGTATTTGCTGGGTTGTGCAGAGTGTTTATATCGCTAGCAAGAGTATCATCTGAGGCATCTGAGTCGAAGAGGTCGAAGAAACAATTGAGTTTGCTTTTTGGGATTCTAGGATTCTTTTTTGGGCTTATGATTTGTTCAGGAGTTGCTCATTCAGTCTTTGATTTTGGTTCAATTGAGGGGTATGGAAGGTTTTTTATTGCAGTTTTAATGGGGTGCCTTGCGGGGTTTCTTTACATGCCTGCGGGCAAGAACGCACGAGCATTTTGGCTTGGAACAGATCAACTTCGGTCGAATTTGGCAATCATTTCTTGTGGATGGTTTGGAAGAATGATTCTGTATGCCAATTATATGTTGCTCTTTTTTACAGCATTGCTTTGGATTAATCCATTAGCTGATAGTCTTATCAACAACAGTGATAATTATAGTAAAGGAACACAGTCAAATTCAAGCAATAGTGCTGGAGATGCTGACAAGTTAACTGGGAATGTGGGTTTTACACGATCTGACTTTAGAAAGTTTAGGCTTTGGTGCTTGTTACTTTCGGGGCTTGTCCAAATTGTGGCTTTACGACCGAACTTGCAAATGTATTTGAATGAAGCATTGCTATCTTGGTACCAACGGTTGCATGCCAGTAAGATTCCAGATTTGGATTTTAGTAGAGCCAAGGTTTTTCTGCATAATCACTACTTATGTCTTGTAGTTTTGCAGTTTTTTGCACCGCCAATGCTGGTGCTTCTCTTCCTTGGCTTGTCTCAGATTGATGGTAACTCATTTAAGAATTTACAATTTTTATGCAGTTTACTTCCTTGTACAGCTTGTAGGAAAGAAGTGGCTTTGCTTATGGCCTGGTGGGTTATATTTCTTTGGACACTTTTTACTCCAACCAGCCTATTCTTGTACCGTCGTGGCATTTTGTTTGTTTCTTGATTGACTTTTGATTTTTCTGGTGGCCTTCAATGCCACGGCTTCAACTTAAGTTTTTGTCTAATTATGAGTGGAGCATTTGTTTGTAATGGATTCTTACTCTAGTTAATTGATACAATGAAATACATGGAGATACAAGAATAATCGCTGGATGTCTTGCTGTTCACTTCCTCCGTGCGGTCGATTTTCAAAACCCAAAGATGTTTGTTTTCAATCCACAACATTATTTGCAAGAAGGTTGTTATATTTGAATCATAGAATTTAAGGTTCACATGTCACCTTTAAACCATGCCTAGCTAAATTTGCAGTAGTGCATATGAGTGAACTATGTCTTTTATGTGTTTTAGTTCCTTGCTTCCTTATCATGCTCGAGCTCTATTTGTCATTATCAGCAAAGTAGATTTTTTATTTGCTCTGCTGAGTTTTAGAGATGGCTGCTGCTTCTAACTGTTAGTTTATTCTGGATTAATATCCCTGAGAGAATTTTTTTCAAAGTTTTTTTTTATTGTGCTGCTGTTGGACATAGGAAAAAATAACTTGTAGAAGTAATTGATCCATTGCAAATGCAACTTATAGAAGTATTTTTTGTTTTATCGGATATTTTAGATAAGCTTTCATAAATAGTTTACGTGCCAATGTTCCTATATGGGCTGAAATTGTTGTCTTTTATGAATCTTGGAATACTCTGCATTTTTCATTGTGGAATTGCTTTTATTAACATCAATTGCTGTTACTTCATTTCTCAGTGTTAACAGTTGAAATTCAATGTTTTAGATAAAAGTATTCGCCTTTCAAGTGCTAATGGTAGATATTGGCTATTCTACATTGTACTCGTGTTAATATAGAGTATACCAAGTTCATTAGTTTGACTTGTTAAAACTATTGAAATGCCCTTCTGAGAACTTGCTAATGCAAAATGCATACGAGTTTTCTATTATTACACTTTTTTTGAATCTGAGTTCCGAATCATCGTAGTAGTGCAAAACTAGTTTAATTTCATAACTAGACTGCTGTTAAAGGCTTAGTAATTATATATTGTTGTCTAATCATATAATTGTATATAAGTGTGTTCTTGTGTTGCTGTTAGGACACTGGGAAAACAACTCATAGAAGTAATTGATCCATAGAAAATGCAACTTATTGAAGTATTTTGTTCTGCCCAAGATTTTGGATGAGCTTTCTTAAATAGTGTATATGCAGTTGCCCACATTCCTAATTTGCAAAATGTGCCTGGCAGTTCTTCTATGCTTATAATTTTCAACTCTGAGCATCGGCAATTATAGAATTACTGCAAAATTAGTTTTGTTTCATAACTATATTGCTGTTTAAGGCCTATTAATTAGATGTTTCTGTCAAAAGATTGTCTACTTGGAATGGCATGATTATCCTTGCAACAATACCTGTGATTGGTATGTGCTACCATAGAATACATTGGTCCTCACCTGCGCAGTGTAATAATAATATTCTACAAATATCTGTTAATGCATAATACAACAAAGGAGATGACAAATCTGCTCCGCCCTGATTTTGCTTCCGTTTAAAAAGTACATATTTTATATTATATATGGTTTTTTACAAATATAGAAAGACCTTTTTATTCTTGTGAAATATTTTACTTTTATTACACAATATTAATATTTTTCTCAAATATTAGCAAATAACATTGAAAATATTCCAATTGTCATTCCTATACAATGCATCATTGTTTTTCTCTATATACATTCTGGAAATTAATGATCAGTGATACTTGACATTATGTTTCAAACTTGTGTTGAAATTGCACTTGTGCAATTTTCTGGTTTTTAAAAATTTTAGATCTGTTTTTATTTGTTAGTTGTTACGCAAGGGTATGAAAAAATTTCTTCTCGAATCGATGAATAATTCCTACATTTTCCCAAGGCATGGCAACTTCAATCATTGCAATGGGTAAAATGTTGTCGTATGTTGCTACTTTCCAATGAGGCTAGACTTGTTGTGAGGAATATGTTATCAGATTTGAGTATTTGGCAGAATACTAGAATCATTCTATGTATAGCACAAAATTTATGGTGTAGAGGCTTAACATGGAAGGACTTTATATTGTAGCTTGTGAGATGATTAGGTTACCCAGTTGTACAGACCTGAAGGATCCCTTGCTTTGCATTGTGTTCTTTTCATAATTGGCTTTATATTTCTGTGTTGCATGTACTCGCTTATTGGAAGCCTTCAGCTGGAAGCTTTTCCTCTTCGCAAGCATTAGTTTCATTTTCCATTTCCCATTATGTTTGGATTGGAAAACAGAAAAGGAAAATAATAAAAGGAGCACGGATCAGTTTGCCTTTGTTACCGAAGTCTTATTAAGAATAAAACTCCCTAATAACCAACATCAATTGAAGTATCTAATTTTAATTAGTACCCAGAACCAGAAGTTTGAGTTTTTACTGCCTTCGAAAGTCCCAGTTGCAGGAGCTGCTGATTCCTGAATAAGAATATAAATAGAAAGGCCCTAATTGCATAAAGCAGTGGTAAAGACAGGAAGAAACCTGGCATGAATGTGGGGTTATGGCTGTTCTTCTTATCTAGGGACATTTTTGGATTTCATTTTGCTCAGGAAAGTGACTGCTCACAACATTACAAATGAAGGTCATTTTCCTCTTGTTGGATAAACATAAACACATTCTTACTTCCTCTTTCTTTGATAGGATAAACAGATAAAAACAGCAGAATCTACATTGTATATATGGTCATAAAAATTCCAAAGCATCTTTGGATCCTTTTAAGGGACCAAAAGAGTAATTTTGGATGAGAACGATTCTGGTTCTCGAATTTACAAGACGATCGTTTCTTTTCAAAAATTAATTAAAAATTTTTAAAATTTTTATTTTCATCAATAAATTAGTCTTGTCATTTTCTATTGTTAAAATTCTACATATACCCTCTCATTTACCCTTGAATTTTCTCTCCCTCATTTTCTTTCTATTTCTCCTTTCTATAAATTAACAACGATTCTTTTTCTTAATGATAAAAAATTTAGAATAAAAACATACATAAACAGAGTATCAGGCATCGACCCAATTCAAACTCCTTTCAAATGATGCATGTAAAACAATAAAATTTAACCCATTTACATCATTCTTGTAATTGCGGAAGCATAATTGAACAGGTTGGTACTGCTCAAAGTCCTTTCAAATGATGATGTAAAAAACATAAAATTATACCCCTTAAATGAATTGAAACAAGGATATTTTAGTACAAAAATCTTATTATATAGTAATTTTTTTTAGTTGATTAATGAAAAAATTAGAAAAAATAAATTGAAGAACTAATAAGAGTGATAAGACTATGTAATTAATTGCAAAAAAAAAAAAAAAAAAAATACTTCATCAATTAAGTCAGACCTAAAAAAAATAATAATAATTTACTCTAAAATTTTTCCCCTCAAATTTCTACTGATAATAACTTCAATCTTCATTAAGAAAGTCATCAAAGTTATAATCTGGGAGTTTCTATTTAAAGCAATAGAACTACGGCAATATAATAATATGTGCATCAAGATTTGTCCCATTTTTTATATATATAAATATATCAATATAATTAACGACAAGCTCGCATTTGATACAGGTGCTAATCATAGTTTTTTTTTTTTATATAAATTGGGTTTTTTAAAAATATTTTAATATATATGAATTATTGTTATTATTATTATTATTATTATTATTAAATTTAAATATTATTTTTTGATAATTTTAAATATTAATATAAAGAAAATATATGGATAGTTAAAAAATAAAAAAAAAATTATATATATTAATCTGTATAAATTTTAAATATAATCTATAAATATACAATATTATAAAAAATAAAAATAATTTCATATAAATTTAACTTTTAAAAAAATAATTTAATGTATAATTAACTAATCTTGAAGTCGGCTTTTGTATATATAGATTTTTAGTCTGTAAGGGACGCACAAAGGCTAGTTTGGGTTTTTTGTAGCTTAAAATTCCAAGCATTAGCGGAATAGATATTTATTTGGCCTTTGTACAAGCTGTGTCCTTGTCGTCATTCAGACAAGTACATGGTTGAGCACTCTAGGTTTTACCTTCGTTTTTGTTTTCAGTCTATTGCTACCATATACTGTAACTTAACTTAGTGTGATTCAAGTTGTATCTCACATTTATATTTTATGATAAAATTTTAAAATTAATTTATAAAAAATACATATATTAAAAAGGATAATTATAAACTTCAAAATATGATTTTAAGATAATAAATATTTTATATAAGTTAAATATTAAATATTAAATAGATTTATTTATAATTGAACTATCTAATCTCAATAACTAGTTATTGAGATTAGTACTCTCATAATTATATATGCACTCAATATTTCTAATATGATATCAGAGTCTAATCGAGTCATATATATGAAAAAATAATTTATACCCCTATTTTATCATAATATTTTCGATATATTTTGAATTCAATTTCACCCCGTGGTTAGTTTCTTTCAAATTTTTTTCGTCCGAGTTAGACTTTCAATTTCGTTCAGTGTTGGGCTTTTTTTAATTGTTTTTTTACCCGGTGATAGACTTTCAGATTTATTTCATTTCGTAATAAATTTCTTTCAGTTATATGTTGTTTGAAGTTTTCAGATTTATCTTTTCGTTCGATGATGGACATTCAAATTCATCTTTTCATCCGTATTAAACTCTCAATTCAATTGAATCAATCTAATCCTCATCATAAATTTATAAATGTCAACTATATTATGATTATACATGCTCTTAATATTTCTAATTCTTGAAAAAAAAAAAATACAGAAACTCACCAGTTACTATTAAATGCTTGCAAGAAAGCAATAAAAGTTTTTATGCTTGTATCTCCAGAATCCAAAGGATCTTCGACTGTGAAAAGGGTCAGAAATACAAATGCCAAATTTCACTCCCTGACTAGCCTAAGGAGTTTGTATATGATTTCTTAAATTCAATATCAACGGTTCAATGTCTGTCTCAAACTAAAAGATAAACTGTATTATGCAGGGAGAAAGAGCTATTTCTGTTGAATAATGAAATAATTGTTCGTACAGACTCTCATAAAAAGCAAATAACGTTAAGAGGAATTTATTGAACTTATATTTTTTATTCCCTGAACCTAGTTAATAATGATACATATGCATTCAAGTTTTCCACTGGCAAGTTAGAGAACGAATTAGATTTCTTAGCTGAGCCTAATAATGCCAGTACTTGGTACCCTTGAACAATTGTTGTGAAACAACAGATTGCAAGTTGGCCAAACTCCTGTCAATAGGGCCCATATCTTTTTGTTTTTTTCTCAAATCTTCTGTGCTACTTCACATTAAACTGGGGGAGCAAGTTGTGTCCTATAATGTTTAACATACTAATTAACATAATAGTAAAAAACTAATCCCTTAATTATAGTATTCAACGATTTCATCAACACTTTAGTGAAAACAGCTATTACACGCTCAGTAAGAATTTTGCAAGGTGCCAAAGACTTGAAGCACTTTTCTTGGAGCTTGTTCACATTAAGGTGACCAATAGATAGCGGTAGTTTTTTTTTTTTTTTTTTTTTTTTTTTTTTTTTTTTTTTTTTGTTTGAGGAAAAAAATTAAAAA
>CANXYC012400868.1:0-46104 GCA_948193065.1 Aleurites moluccanus | reverse complement strand
TGTTAACGAAGGTTATACAAAAGCCTTTTCGGTGAAGAAATTTTGCTAGTTTTAGCATTGGGTTTATGTGGCCTTGAGATGGGAATGGAACACATACTACATGACCAATACAATTTTCTCCTCTTAAATTACTCATTTTTTGTGTGTGTGTGTGTTTATTTTGTCTTTGCTATTTGGGGTGCCTATAAGCATGTAGAGAACCCCTTTTTATAGATGAATGTTGGCTAATAATTAAGTTTTTGGGTTAATTACAAAAGAAAAGGAAAAAATCTTGATATTTATTTTATGCACATTCTAAAATTTATAAATCTAATCCGATCTTAAAATAGGTAAAAAAAAGTCACAAATCAAAAGTTTAATTAAAGTAGAACCAGAGTTAAACTATAATTAAATTAAATACATAATAAATATTATATATTAAAAATCATGATAAATAAAATAAATCTAAATATATTTAATTTTATTTAGTCGGTTTGAAAGGATTATTATCAAATCAAATCAATCTTTTTCATTTGAAAATTTTTCAAACCAAATTATCATTATAATCAAATTATCAATTTGATTTGATTCAATTCCTTTGGTTTATCGATTTTAAACCAAAATATTTTTTTATAAACCATTATTATTTTATTATGAATTTGGAAAAAACCAATAAAATATTTATGATAAAAAATTTCAAAATTAGTTCAATATATAACTCAAAATTTATCTATTTTTTAATTAATACTCTCAAAAATTATATTTTTTTCTCAAAAATTAAATTTTTTTTATCTTTAATTGTAATTTTTATGAATGGTATTTTTAAAAAATTTTAAATTAATATTAGGTTAAAAAAATATGTGATTATATATTAAATAAAATCAAATATATTTAATTGTAATAATAGTAAAAAGTAATATATATATATAACTTTGATTCGATTCAATTTAAAATAGAAGAAAAAAATTTTAAACCGCAAATTAAATCGAACTTTTGATTTATTATATTTTTCAAACCAAAATTAAACCAAATTATATGAATCCATCAGTTTTGATTTAGTTTGATCGATTTAATTTTCACCCTTAGTTTTAATATTATTAATTATTATTAAATAAATATTAATAATTAAGAAAATAAAATAAATTGAATGAATGAATTACTTATAAATACAATATTTGAAACAATTCTTATATGAAAATTAAATTCAATTTTTTGAATTGTTATGAATTAAATTATTTTAATTGAGTTTTTCTAAACAAAATCTAATTTTAGGATACTAGTATTATAATTAAGACCTAATATCATGGACAGAGGGATGGCGAGCTCTAGGTGAGTCTGGGCTATCCCAGAAAAAATATATCCCATTAGCTTATATATATATATTTTCATTTGATTGACCTAAATTCAGATTTTATATTGTCTTAATAAATTTATGATAATTTTCTGAAATTTTTTATTTTTATATAAAAAAATTAATTTTTAATTCATTAAAAATCAATTTTTTGATTTCGTTGTTGCTTAATACTCTCTTCATTTTTTTATATATGTCATTTTAAAGAGGAATTTTTTTTTTTTTAAGTCATTCTCATATTTGAAAATTATATTTATTATTTTTTTCTAATTTTACATCTAATTAAAAATTAAATTTTTATTTTTAATTAATTTTATAATCAGTGAAACCATACAACAATTAGAGTTATATTAATTATTTTATATTAAAATTAAGACATAATAATTAATTTATTAATTTTTGTATCTTTCTCCAAAATGCCTTATATAAAAAAAAGAGTATTAATTATTTAAACTTAACACTAATAGGTCTTCTATTAATTAAGTCAAATTGCCATCATTATTCATTTATTCTTATCGTTTTCTGGCCCTCTCAAAGCATAACTTTGAAGTAGTGTTTGGCACATTGGCATTTGAATTGAAAATAATAAATGTATGGAGATTAAATATAGGTTATAGTGGGAGATGAAAATCTGAATATTGCTAAATGGGGCATATAAAGTAATCATGATTGTTTTAGAAGAAAAGCTAACTATGGTTAACTTGACTTAATTACATATTATTATAAAATAGCAATGAAATGTACTACTATTAACTCTAGTTATTCCAATACATCTTTCCTATTGGAGACCTGTTAAAAAAAAAACTCCACTGGAGACAAATCCTGAGGTGGTGGCGGCGATGTTTCTTGGGGGTGGTCGGAGGGCCCCTCTTCTTCCTCTTCCGCTATAGCTCTTCTCCTTCGCTCAGTTTCGGGCATTTGCCAAGCATTTTTTATTTTTTATTTCATTTTCAAACAAACCTAATTAAAAGTTATAAGATTGTAGGTGGAATTTGGCTGAAACTGAAAGTTTGTGAAATGCCTTTTGAAAGTAGTGTTTTTTTTTTTATTATTTGAAAATGAAAGCTCAAAAAATAACCAATAAAGTTCACGGGACCCATCAATTTCAATCTCAGGTTCATAATATGTTATCTATATTCAGATCCAATAATCTACAATTATCAACTTTATATGGACAAAGTTTTCTGGATTGGCTGCAGATGTATATTACTGTGTATAAAAATTTTAAAAATGTTCTTTGCATATAAATAAATTTCTTATTTTTGTCAAAGTTTCAGAACCTTAAAAAATCAGAAAGATAGAGTCTAAATAAGTTAAATTTAAGTAAATATCTTGAAATTTATATAATATTAAAAACATAAATTTCAAAATAGTAGATATGATTTAATATCTTATTTTTATTTAATATGAAATTTATTTTAATATCTAATTCATCTTCATTTAATTATCCTCATATGGTTTAACAATTTTATACTTAAATTTAATGGAAACATAGAATAGCTATATGGAATATTTATTTTTTATTGTGTAAATTTAGCTCAAAATTGAGATTTAAATATGATATTTTACCGTTTTAGAGATGTTTTTAATATTATTGAATTAATTATTTTTTTTTTTAATACAAAAGGTATCCTTCATGGCAGATGGTACCCCAGGATTTAGACTCCATCGATCAAATTACATTGAATCTTGGCCATTCAGTAATATAATATTATAAACAAATTTAAAAGAAAGGTTTCTTGTGGCATCCAAAGTTTACATTAAAAAATTTTTAAAATCGGATCAATTAAAAAATATATGAAGATAAAAGATTAGAAATCCAATTAAGATCAAATTAATTAAATAAGAAAATGATATATATATATATATATATATATATGTTGAAAATAAATATAATTTGATATTTTTTATTTTTTATTAAAAAATTAAAAAAATTAATAAAAAAGTAAAAAAAAAAATTATGACCAGTTCGAATCAGAAAAACTGATATGTCAGTTTACCTGTTTTTGAGGGATGATTTTTTGAAAACTGATCAGACCAATACTTGATTTGATTTTTAATTTTTTTAATTAGATCGGATGGTCAATCCGATTTTAACAATAATTGATTCAATCAATAAACGATAATTATTCATAAAGTGAATTTTTGTACCCAAACGACTTCTAATTTCCAAAAATATCCTCATCTATGCAAGGAAATTACTTCTACTAGTAATTCCTAATTTCCTATCAATAGGATTTTGTTTCAAATACAAATCCTACTATTATTAATTATTATCTCAATTTTATCCTAATTTCAAAATTTAATAGCAACTATACCTTAAAGTTAAATTGATGATGATGATGATAATATTTTCATATTATTTTGAAATAAAAAAATAAATTTGACTTTGAAACATATTATATTAAATTATAAATTTAATTTTTAAATTAAAATATTAATTAATTGAGTTATTTAATTTTGTGAATTTAATAAACTACTAATAATTAAATAAATGACTCAATTAATCCAAATTACAAAGTTAAAAAACTTAATTAATTTAAATCCAAAAACTTAAAAATTATTATGTTATAATAAATTTAAAGATTAATATGACTTTTTGACCTTTTAATTAATAAAATTTTCTTAATAATTATTATTTAATTTAATTAATAAAATTTTCTTAATAATTATTATTTAAAATAGAATTATAATTAATTTTTGAAATGAATATAAAATTGATATAAAATAAATAATAAAGTATAATTGTAAATATGTACAAATTTAAAGCAAGAAAAATTATTTTAATTCATCTTTTATTATTTTAATTTATTTTAAATTAGATTATCATCTAATACTGTTCATATTTGCTGAAATCTACTTAATTTTTTTGCATTAAATTATAATTTATATTTACATAAAAATGGCAACTCTATATAAAATATTTTAAAAAATTTTTAAACAATAATTTACATTTATATATAATTTTCTCTTGTAATTTGTTATAGAAATCTAAAATCTATTAATAGTACTGCAAAATTTTTATTAATATTTAATTATAATTTATATAAAATTATTCAAGTAAACGGGTATTTGATTTGTTAGTATCATAGCAATTAAATAATTGTTTTAAATTCACACTTATATCAAACTCATTTACAAATATCTAAATATTAAATAACCTAGATTAGATAGGATGATAGTAATTTATTTTTTTAATATAAACCATTAAGATATTAAAATTTGAAAAAATAGGAATCAATTTCTTAAAAAATAAAAATTTGACGTTTTGGTATTATAAGATCTGGAAAAAAAAAATAACATGTAACCTTCCCATTAAGCATTATTAATAGGGATATTTTAGACAAAGTTATGTTAACAAGCCAATCGGATCCCACTTGTGCACTCTTTGAAAATTGGAATAGGAAAGAAAAAAAAAAAGGTGGAATAAGAATTATCCGATATTTGATAATTTAATTAATTTAGATAATAAGAAAAGAATAAAATATTATTTAGTTTTTGAGATTTAGCGAAATTAATACTTGGGTCCTTATATTTTCAAAAAATAGTTATTAGATATCTCACGTTTGATTTCGTCCCAATAATTAATCTTTTCATCGATTTTTTTCAAATTTTTTATAAAAAAATAAAAAATTAATTAATTTCTCAAAATATCCTATCTTCAACCTTTATATTTTTTTTCCTTCATTTTCTTTATATTTTCTTTCATTTTCTTTCGATTTTCCTTTATAAAAAACTCATATTCATATATTTTCTTGTTTAATGTTTTTTTCTTTTTCTTTTTTTTTTTGTGCTTAATTAATAAATTAATTAATTATATAAATTTTGAATTTGTTGAAATTAAATGAAGTAAAATTTATGTATGGGTATTGTAATTAGTGAAATTATGTGAAGAAATGAAGGTTTGATTATGAAGAAGAGTGAAAAAAATTTGAAATAGTTTTAATGGAACGACATAATAAAAAAAAAAAAGAAAATTTGATAAAAATTATAGGTATTTTCATATTTTTAATGATATTTAACAGTCAAATAGAAAGAAAAATTAATTGTATGATGGAATTAAATATTAAGATCCTAACAACTATTTTCTGAAAATACAAAGACTTAAATATTAAGAAACTAAATAATATTTTACGTCAAAAAATTAAGAAATTAATTATTTTTTTAAATTTATATTTCGTTTCCTTTAGGAATGGCAATTGGGGGTGTTTGGGATGGATTACAATATTTTCGTTTTCGTACCTACACGTTAAAATCTTATTTTATTCTTGCCCCATTTTTCAACCAATTAAAATTTTGGTATGTCATTTTCATCTTATTAGTATTGGAGTCCCCACAAGGTCCCATAGGATACCATTTTTCATGTAAAAATTTATATTACATCTTATATATTTTATTTATTCATTTTTCTTTTGAATTGTATTTAATATTAAAAAAATAAATAATTAAAAAGTTCTCAATAAGAAAAATAGATATTCAATTAAATATAATATAATTTTTTAATAAATTTAATAGAAATTTTGACTAAAATTGAAAATTTTAATTTTCATATAAATTTATTAAAATTTTTTATTATAAAATTATACTATATAAATTGATATTTATTAATCGATATGTTAAAATTTAAATAAAAAATAAATATTAATTATAATATTATAACAAATTTTGCTAAAACTATTTAAAAAATAATGTTGTAAGATTGATAATTGGCCAATAAATGATATAATATTTATATTTTAATGTATAATAATAATAATAATAATTTAAAATTTATATTTTTTCTATAATAAGTTATAATTATTAATATTAAATTTCTTCTATAAAATATTTCTTTCATAATTTAATTACTTAACAAAATATTTAATATCTATAATTTTTTAAAATTAATAATTAATAATTATATTTTTTATAAGTTTAATCATATATATATATATATATATATATATATATATGGCGTAGCGGGATATATAATTTTTTTCTCCACCCTATAACCACTAAAATTTTTTAGATTTTTTTCAGTCCATACTCATTTTCCAATCAAAACGAAGATTCCTCACTTTAATTAGGGTAAGGCAAAGTGGAATTTCATTATATCAAAATATTTTATTATCTCTAATTTCTTTTTTTCAAAATTGAGGGAATAAAAAATTATCCTATGAATAAAAAAATCTTCTTACTTATTATTAAAAATAATTTTTAAATAATATTATTTTATCCTTAATTATTAATGTTATTTTTTATCCCTTAAACTTTCAAATATTTATTAATAATTTCTTTTCATTTCTTTTCTTATCGCATGAATTAATTTTTTTATTATTATGAAAAAAAATCCAAAACAAGCCATAATTAAATTGAAATATTTTATATTTTTTAGGAGCTTCAACTTCCAATTACGATTTAATGCAATCTTATCCTATAACCTCCATTGGATGCCGAATTGCAGGATAACAAAGACTTGCCCCAAAAAAAGGTTAAATTATTAAAAGTTAAATATATCCATGAATCTTATCCCTTTGAATGCAGCTTTAATATCTATGTTCCTAAATGTTGATTAATTAGTAAAATAAAATAATATAAAATTATAAAATTTTATAATATTATAACATTTGACAAGAAGTATTACAATAAATTTAAAATATAAAAATATAATAATCATCTTGATTTAAAATTTTGAATCTTACTCCACAATAAATAATAATTATTTTTTAACTTTTCTAACATTTTTTAACAAATTTAATTTGGACATCAACATAAATTTAATATCTAAAATAATAATTGTAATTCTGAAAATAAAAAATTAAATTATTAAAAGGAAAATAAATATAGAAAAATTAGGTCTTTTAAAATATAAATTTGAATATTATTAAAAATAATAATTCACCATTAATTTTTAAATTGAAAAAATACCAAAAATAATAATTTTAAAACCCTAAAAAAAGGGGCACAATATTGGCCACATCTTACTGTTGCTTTATCTAAGATAATCTTGTGCTTCTTTTGAGGTCCTTAATTATTACCTTTTTTATTATTATTATTTTTCCTTTTTTACTTTTTTTTTTTATTGGGCACTTATCAGAATTTCAGAAAGTAGTTTCATAATTGTGAAAATGACTCAACTACTATAAGCAATCATTGACAATTGTCCACTATTTCATCCTCTTACTACCTTTGGCACTAGATGTATAGAATTGTTTAATGATGAAAAATATATTTTTTTTAATTTTAATTTTAATTTTAATTTTTTTAATTTTTTATATTTATATTTTTTAAATTAAAAGTTAGAAAATAATAAAATATGATAAAAAAATTTCTATTTAAAAATTTCTCTATTTTTATTTTTATTTTTATTTTTATTTTAAATATTTCTTTTTTATCAAATACATAATTATTATTTTTTATAAATATTTATTTTAAAAAAGAATAGAAAATATCATAAAGTAATTTTTTATAATATAATTTAATTTTAAAAAATTATTTTTAAATTTTTTATTTAAAAAATTTTGATAACTAAATATCAAATTTTAATTTTCTATTTTCTTATAATAATTTTTCAGAAAACATTTTTTTATTTTTCACAACTAAAAAGCTATAGTGTTGGTAGTTTTCGATGTTAGCTCTAGGAATTTTTTTTATTATTATCTTTTATAAAAAAAATAATAATAACAAAATAATTTTATTAAAATAGTGAATTTATTTCTTAATATATCCATATTTTTTTTGGTGTGGATTAGAAAATTTTCTACTGGGATCATATATTAGTTGTAGGTAAAAAATTTGGCCTAACCCTTTTCATATATTCCCAATATTTAATTTTATTGAATTTTTAAAATTTTATCGTTAACTTTTACATTAAAATTATAAAATTAAGGTAAAAAATTGTATTAAGTTAATAATAATTCACTAAGACTCCATTTTATTTTCTAGAAAATATTTTTATATTATTTGACAAATGAAAATAATATACGAAAAATATTTTTATGATAAATGAAAAACTAAATCATTGACTTTATCTTTTAAAAAAGAAAAATTATTTTTCAAAATTTAACATGTTTATTATAATAAAAGAAAAATATACACACACATTTTTTTATTATATCAATTAACGGTGATTAAACATACACAAGTCGTCAACTATGAATAATTGCCACTAACTGTTACTGACTATCTATAATCATCATAATTTATTATATTTTTAAATTTTTATATTTAATAATAAAATATAAAATATAACATTCTTATAAATTTAAACATGTTTATAGTCTTATAAAAAGAAATTTTTAAAATTTTTTAACTAATTTTTAATATGATAACCAAAAAATAAAAAATTAGTTATTTAGAAAATATTTTCTAAGAAATTGATTTTTTAAAAGTATTTTCAGAAACAAATTATTTTTCACTGAATAAATGAAGATTATATATTTATATAATGATATTTGAAAGGATTTTGAAATATCATAGTAAAATAAACTATTTTTCTAGCTAATAATTAGATATATTGAATATAATTGCAATCAATATGAAATTAAAAGCTGGCTAAAATTGAAAACGAAATAAGTTGAAGATATATATGATTATTAGGCCTAAAAAAAATGTAAGTATTGTATTTTTTAAGTATAGTTTATTGGGGTTTTTAGTCTTGTTTGAGCCATTTTCTTCGTCGGTCTTCATTTTGGACACAAACCTCTCTCTTGACATATCTTTCTTTTGCTGTTTTTCTAAGGGATACTAACATATCCTTCTTAAAAAAATTATCTACCTCTATTCTTATAATTTTAAAGAGAGAGATTTTAATTATTATCTTAATTTTGTAATAAGGTAAGATGATTTTAAAATGGTAGAATTAATGATATTATTTTATTTTTAATAGATTTAACAGTTATATTAATTGCTAATATTTTTTATTAATAAATAATTTCTTCTTTACCAGAATATAAACATTTGACATCAATCACTATCCACTTAAATTAATTGTAAGTTAAATTATAAAAAATTACAAAACATGGAACAAATAATAAATAATATATATAAAAAGTTGCAAACTGCCAAGATGCATGGTTTATCTTGATATATATACATTGGTTATAATAAAGTGAACATCATTTCTAAGTATACAGAACCAAATAACCATACCTAGCATGCAAATTAATGCAATTTCAAGTTGACAAAAATTTAAAAAATAGTAGAAGAGGTATCACCAAATAGGTCAAGCCCATCAATTGATGATGGAGGAGGAAAAGGGACATGACCAGACCCAAATGCTTTGATATGATCTTTGAGTGATCTCTTGTGCTTAAAATCAGAACCACAAATGCAAAGCCAACGTTTACCACTATTTTTTTCATGGGTTCTCGTATCACCTTTCATCGATAAGAATTTCCCACATTTTCTGCACATGAAGGGTTTTAATCCATGCTTCCTCTTGTAATGAGTTTGCAATGTTCTAAAATCTTTTAGTGGCTTTCCTCTTGGGTCTTGTATTTTGTTCTTGCACCCTTCTGTACAGCAGTAGCAAGGAATCCCTAAAATGGGTCGTGGTTGGCTTCCCTTTAGCGATACGGGTCCTCTACGATACTGTGATCATGTGCATCTGAAACTAAGCCATCGGATTAGTAGTCAAGTGTTTATCTATTTGTGTAAAATGTTATGAATTCAAATTTTGACACGTTTTTCCTTTAAGAATTTTCATTTAAAGGTATATATATTATTGAAATAACAAAAATTATAAAATTTTGATGGGCCTGTAGAACAGGGTATGGGCATTAAAAATTGGTAAGTATTGACTATCGTGTTTGTACAATAATTATACTGATTGAATTATACCATATTTAACATCTATCCACTAATAAGTTGTTATAGTATAATATATTTATTTAACGCACGATTCATTCTCCAACAAAAACATGCATGCGGTCGAAGAAGTGTATGCAAAAATGAATCACCTGAAGATTGCTGTAGCGGCTGAAGGTCTTACAGCAAACATGGCAAGAAAAATGAGTAAAGCCGATGAGTATTTGTTCAGGAGTTGGGATCCACTATTGTTTAGTTGCACCAATATTTGCATTATTTCGTTAGGTATTTGGATCAATGGAGCTATGGGAATTATAATTAGGAAGGCCAATGTGTAAGGCCACAGTAACCTCTTCTTTGTCAACATCGATATCATCCCTAGTGCTTACTGCTCTATTAGGGTTTTCACTGAATATAAGTGGCTTTGGCTCAGAAGAACTAACTAGTGCTTGGAAAAAGATTGTGGCTCAGTAATATTATAATTCCTAGAAGAAGAAGAAGAAGAAGAGGAGGATGAGGATAATAAGGAACTAGTGGTACAGTGAAGACTCCATGAGGGGCGGATTTACTTAAGGGTGCCCCTTAATTTTTAAAAAATTTTAATGTAAAATTATTATTTTGTTTTTAAAATTTATAAAATTAATAAAATGTTCTTTTTATTTTGAAAAATTAATTTTTTAATTCATAATAAAATATTAATTAAATATATATTCTTTTTTTTTTACCTTTTAATTTTTAAAATTTTTTAAAATAAATTACTATTTAATTCCTGAAATTCACTAAAATTAATAAAATAGTCTTATTTTGAAAAATTATTTTTTTAGTCATTAATTTATAGTGTTAATTTTTAAAATTTTTACGTTTTTCTCTAAATGTGAGGGGTGTCTTCACTTCTAAAAAATTATGCATCCGTCCCATGCATGCATTTGCTATAAGAAATAGCAATACTGTATGTTAGGTCTTGTTATTGGTTAATTGAAGGGTTTTTTTATTATAAAGAGTAGAGGTAATAAGAGAAGGAGTGGTGGCTGGAGAATAATGTAGTTAAATGAAAACAACCTTTGTGAAGTGGATAATAAATCTATTCTGATAATTTTGTTTATCCACTTTTGGGATGAAAAGGAAATATCTTAATTTTTATGGCCCATAGGAACTGAATTTGGCAAGAATTGCTCTACAGAAAGTTAAAAGTCTAATGCCATGCATTTTGCGAATGAGGTTAACTTATATATTTCTTTACCCTAAACATAAGGGTATTTGATACAATGATTGTCAAATATATAATTAATATAAAAATATGATTGTTAAATTGCGAATCATTATAAACAGTTCATACACTACAAAATATATAAGAAAATAAGATAAATATTGAAGACAACTAATAAATATTTGTTTCTAAAAATTAAAAAATAAATTGATTAGGAGATGATTTTTTATATTGTCCCCTATAATTTATAAATTGACATATAAAGACATTTATTAGGAAATTATTTTTTATATCGTCTCTAATACCTCTTAGTTAACAATATAGAGACGACATCCTAAAAAAAATATAGAAACCACAAAAATTAGTCTTGTAAAATAAATTGCCTCCTTAATTAGATATATATTATAATTAAAAAAATAAAAAGATAATCTTAAAATGTTACTTTTATTTTTAATTACCCAAACAAATGAAATCCTAAATTTTTTTAACACAGCCGCCACAGTTCTTCCTCTCACCCTTATATTCTTTCTTTCATTTGATTTTCCTTCTCCAGTTTATCTATTTGTAAGATATGCTCAACAAACAAACGTTATTCAAATCATAAAATTCTTTTTCTTCCACTTCAATTCAAGATTTTAGGTCAGTCTAAGGTGTAATACATACTTTTTTGTTGTTGCTAGATGTAGATTAATAAAACAGATCCGATCAATATGCTTTGAGAAAGTAGTAAAAATGGAGATAGCTTGGTTTGATGAACTGGAGCATTCGAGCGGTGTAATTGGTGCAAGGCTCTCGGCAGACGCAGCTGCAATCCTTGGTTTAGTTGGAGACAAATTTGTTTTGCTTATTCAAAACATTGCAACGAGTATTGTCGGTTTCGCCATTGTTTTTCACGCAAACTGGCAAATAGCTATTGTAATCCTTGCTTTGTTATCATTGATGGGAGTCAGTGGATATGTGCAGTTGAAGTCGATGATAGGATTTAATGCAAATGCAAAGGTTAGCTCTAATTTTCACCATAATATTTTAATGGTCACTTCTTATTAAATACGCTCAATTTTAACTTAAGAACCATAGGTAAAAGAGAAATTGGGGTTTTTCTTTAGGAGAAAAAGAAAACCTACATAAAAATAGGGAAAAATTTTCAAAAATAACTATCAATATAATTGATTTTATCTTTCATTCAAAACTTTTACAGAATAACTTAATTATTTTATTTTCCTATACTAATTTATTGTCAAGCTTAACTTAATAAAAACCATGGTTAGATTGTTGAAATTAATAATCTTTACATCAGGTGGTTGCCCTGGTTGGTGCAAGTGGGAGTGGGAGATCAACATTGATCTTATTACTGCAAAGATTTTATGATCTTGATTCTGGCTAAATTACTCTAGATGGAATTGAGATCCAAAAGCTGAAGTTAAAATGGTTAAGACAACATTGTATTATGGCTACAATGATAACATCCGAGCCAACATTGCATACAAAAAGGAAGGAAATACAATAGCTGCAGAAATTATGGCTGCAGCAGAATTAGCCTATGCTCACAACTTCATTTGTGGCTTGCAACAAGTTTATATACGTATGACATATTTGCTTTCTAGAATAAAAAAAAAAAAAACAATGGAAGAACTTAACACATTTTCATGTGCGAATTTTATATTAGAATAATTTATTCAAATTAATTATTGTATATTAATGTGGAAGAATGTGGATGGATGATAAAGTTTTATATTGTATATTAATTAATAGATTTGATTAATAAAATGTATTTCTTATTAATTTTTTATTTTTATTTAGAATATTATAATAATTTTTATTTTTTAATGTTAATTAAATTGTGAATATAAATCAAATTTATTCAAAAAATTATTTATAAATATCATTTAAATAATATGTCATCCTCTTTATTAAATATAAGAGGATGATATTTTTTTTATATTTTTTGTCAAATTAAAAGGGACGATTATATCATCCCTGTTTTAATGTTATTGAGGATAGTAGTCATCTTCTATTTTATAGTTATTAGAGACTATTGTCTTCTTCAATAACTATAGAAACAATATATTGTCATTTCTTAAAAATTTAAATAGACAATAATCCTCCTTATTTTAAAATATTTGGAGACAACCATTATCATCAAAACTAAATTTTAAGAGACAATCGTTATAATTTTTTTAGGGACCAAATGTCGTCTTTATTTTTTGGGACGACTTTCACTTAATAGTCTTCTATAATTTCAGGGACGGAATAAGTAGGGACGACTTTTACTTGACATCCCCTATGACTTTGGTGACAGAAGCAAAAGGGACGACACATGGGGACGATAAAAGTCATCTCCAATATATTCGGGGACAATTTTTCTAAGTATAAGGGACAATTTTTGTTGTCCTCCAAACTGCTAAATTTTGTAGTGATAATTACTTATAAGATTTATTGATTAAAATTTTTTTTTGTCATAATCAAAATTTTTAATTAATCAATTAAACAGTATAAATTTTTTCAATTGACGACTAACATATTAATAATTGATAATTAAGATTATTTAGTTTACCAACCAAATACCCCTTAACTATTTTGGCATCAGAGAGACGAGAGAAATCTAGAGATGGATTTCATCACAAGGCAGTGATGATTAGTTTCTAACATGTGGACATGCATGATTTGGACCTCTCATTTATAATCATATCGTTGTTTTATTAAAATTTTGGGAAGAAAATGTATAGGTAGGATTGTAATGTTAGAGTTGGTTCTGAGTGTGACATGTGGCCAAGTATTTTAGAGGAATTGGTGTAGTTTGGCTCTAGGAGATAGTATAAGGCTCAGTTTGACACAACTTATGAAAATAGTTTTTCATATGGAGAAAAGTTATTTTTTTAAAAGTGATATTTTTAAAAGTAATTAGCTATATGTTTGTGTTTGGTAAAATACAATTTAAAAACTGCTTATAAACTCATAAAAGTATTTTTATCTATTAATTTTTTAAAATTAGCTATACGCTTAATCTAAAATTCAGCTTTCCTGAAAAACTCTAATTTCTAACTTATCCAAATAGCTGAATTTTAGCTATCTAGATAATTGCTTTTATTAATTTTGATATTTACCAAACACTATAAACTAAGTCAAAATCAGCTTCTCACCCAAAAAAATTATTTTTTCCTTTTCATAAGCTGTGTCAAATGGGCACTAAGTAGTTTTTGAATCGTAAATTCAATATCAATTTCTGCATCTTTATTTCTCTCTTCTCTCTATTTTTATTCTTTCCCTCTGTTTCTTTGTACTCTTCCCCAGGTTTCCTAAAAGATTAAGAAACATACTTGCGTATACTGAAAATATATACCCGTCCAATAAAAAAAAATTATATAAAATAAAAAAAAGATATTAATATTTTATTATTAGACAAATAAAAAAAAATACATTAATTAAAATATATCATTATCAATTAGTTAAATGTATGAACTAAACACCTATACTCAATATAGGCAAATATTTTCTAAAAAATTAAAAGAAAAAGTAGTTAATAAGAGCTTAATTTATTATAGTCCATTAATTAAGTACTTTATAACTGTTAATTCATATATATGTATAATAAATTTAAAAAATAATAATAATTTCACATGATATATTTCAAGATAGAGATTTCCCACCAAAAGAAAGAACCATGCATGCACAAAATAAATAGTTTAACAAAATTTCTTTTTGAGGGAGTAGTCATACAAATTTTTATAGAATGATTTAACTCAAAATTCAAATTAACATGGAATTAAAATAAATAAATAAATAAAATTAAGGTGAGTTTATAAAATGTGTATAAGCTGAGAACGTCATGATCAATTAGTCCAACTCCTTCTCTGCAGTAGCTTTTGGGCCTTGGACATTGAGGGAGAGAATGCAAATAAATTTTCTCTCTGGATCCATCGACCACTGCTACTTAATTAAATAATAGATAGAATAATATATAGGAGATGACTCAAATAATTAATTAAAGTGATGATGGGAGATTAATTTTACAGATTAAATTATGCATTCATTATTTCAACAGAATCAATTTATATATATGTTGATGATGATTACTTCCTGTTTTATTTAGCTAAGGAGTTGTACTTTCCGAAGTAACCACAACTGTTTCTGTTTCTGTGGTCGAATGCTGTGGAGTCTCTGCTGAATCTGAACCCAAATTACACCAAACAATTCAAATTTCAAACTATTCTATATTTAATAAATAATTTTTTTTAATAAAAAAATGGCATAATATATGCATTATTGTAAATTTAACCAATCACAGCAATAAGAATTAAGAAGCAGAACAATACAATTAATATATGCAGCAATTATACATTTGGATACACAAATCAACGCTGCATTCAAAGCAGCTTAGAGGGTGTTTAGATAAAGTTTTGAAAATGCCGTTTCAAAAAGAAAATGATATGTTTAATTTAAATTTTTTTTATTTTTAAGATTCAAAATAGTGTTTTAAATTAATCTACTAAACACTCAAAAAATTATTTAGCGTTTTTTAAATTTTAAAACTGTATTTTATACACATTTTAAATAAATCTAAACACCCCTTAATCAGCGAGACAAATTGAAATTTTAACTCTATTTGAAAATATTTATAGTTTAATTTTTTAATTAGTATTTTTAAATTTTTAATTGGTCCTCCAAAATTAAATATTTATAAATAATTTTTAATATTAAAATTATTTAATTAATTTTCATCCTATAAATTTATAATATCAATTAATTAAAAATGTATTTTTATTTTAATTTATAATTAACTATTATTATTTAAAATAAAAATTATTGGAAAATTTATAAAAAATTAACATTTTATTTTTTTATTTATTCTCTTATTAAATTTTATTTCCAAATAAAATTTATGGTTAAATCATTGTATTATATATATATATATCAAAAGATTTAAATAAAAGAGCTCAATTGAGCTTCCATTACATAGCATATATATATAATATAAATAAAATTCACTGCTTAAAACATTTTTTCTATTTCTCTTTTTTTTTTAACGAATTAAATAATACATTCCCATATTCAATTTAAATTAATACCAATAATCTAATTAACAAACTTATTTTATCAACTAAGTAAATTAGGCGAAGTAAATATATATAATTATTATTTTACTTAAAAGCAATGGCAACACATGCGCAGTGGACCAGTAAACTGCATATTCAGAATGAAGCATCATCTTGACACTGAAACCACATGCACTGATCGCTATTTGTTTACACTAACACTATATATATATATATATATATATATATATATGCTTCTCTGTCACTACCTTTAACATTGACCCATTATTTGGGTCATACCCAATTACCATACAGATCATCCACATGCTTCAGCTTACCCATGTGCCCCCCCATACTACATGTGCCACATATACAAATAATTTATGGAAATTTCACCAAATATTAATAAAAAGAATATGAAATAAATAAAATACGTACCAGTAGTAGAAGAAGGTATTAAGGAATGCCTTGTAGGTGGGGAAGGGTATGCAGAGAAAGATGATCCCTCCAGTGCAGAAAAAGAAGCAGCAGCAGCAGCAGTAGTAGTAGGGTAGTAAAAATACGACGGTCTTGTTGGCGCCTGTAAAAGTTGAGGCCCAGAAATTGCTCGCCTTAGAGGTTGCAAAGGATAGCCGTGATAATAGTATGGTGAGCCCATTGTAGATGATGATGTTCCATACATTTGATGTTGATAGTATTGATGAGGTTGTTGAACTTGTGTGTTATAGATTGCCTGCATCCATTATTACTATTTTTTTTTAATTCATTTTCTTTTTTTAATTTTCTCTTCAGCTAAATTTTTATAATTTTAATAAATTAATTAACCTGGTGGTATCCATAGTCAGGAGTATAGGGTGGATACCTGTAAAAAATAAAATAAAATAAGTAATCAATTTTTCTCTTTTAAAGTAATAATTAAAAATTGCTACTGTTCTACTTTATAGGAAAGAGATGGATGATGAAAGTTATTGTGATGAGCCAAGAAGGACCTACCATGATAGCAACTCCTAACAATAATAATTTTGATTATGGTTTTGGATACTAATAAAAATAAAAAATAAATAAATAAATAAATTCATTGATAAGCCTTTAATTTAATATAATATTAAAATTTTTTAAATATAAAAAAACATATAAGTAAATATATATATATTCACGTAATAATAATTCAGATAAATAATAATAATTCAAAGAGAGTTAGATAAATAAATTTAAAAATAAATTAAATAAGTAAATGGTGGAGATTTTTATCAATGATTTAAAATAATTTATTAATATAGTAATTGTTATTAAATATAATTTTATTAAAATTTTTATTTAATTTATTTTTATCTAAAATATTGATTTCCTAACCAAATTTTATCTGAAATTAGTCTTTCTAACTAAGGGCACTCCTTATAAAGTATTAATAATTGGTATCTTAACACTTCACTATAGGTGCCGATAATGGTGAGGACTGACCCACAATCTTTAGCCTATAAACAGTGTCGTTTTAATCTATGTCACTATCACTTTGCCTTGTACAATATCTCTCAACTGAATATTATGGTTGAGTATGGTTTTTAAAATATATATATATTTTTTCAATTGAATAAAACATAATAACATAAGTTTAATAATAATTTGTATAAAAAGAAATAAATTTATAACAAAATTTTATTAAAAATAAAAAGTTTTGAACATACTCTATATAATTAATAAATTAAAAAATATTGAAATTTTTTATAAAAAAAGATAAATTTAATATTATCCTATATATGTAGATATACCAAAATAAATAAATAAATTTTGTCTTTTGTAGTAACTTAGAGAGTATCATTGAATGTGAAAATAAAGGCTGGACCGTGACCAAACACCTCCAGAACAGATGGTAGTATTAGGGAAGGGACAAAGCTTTCGTTTTCCTTTGTTTTTCGAACCAAAAAATATATACAGTACAGTTTTAGTTTTGACTGAACATAGACAAACTGTATAAATAACTTTATAGATTAAACTCGATTTTTTATGAGAATTTTTTTGTAATTATGAGTTTATATGTAGAGAGAGCGAGAGATGAAATATGAGTTTTATTTTATGATAATGCCTATAATTTAAAAAATAATAATAATAATAATAATATTTTAGATATTAAAAATCATTTTCTTTTTTTTATTATTTTTTAACAGAATTTATAAAAAAAAATGACAAATTGATCATTTCATATGACAAAATTAAAATATAAAAATTAAATAATAATTTTTTCAAAATGCAGGGATTAGTTCATTAATTTTGACAAACTTTATTGTAATTAACTCTAATTTTATATATAAATTCGTGATAAGCTGCAAAATGAATATTTGTTTTCTGTATATATTAGTATACTTATGTATATTGGACCACATTGTATATTTATAAAAATATCATATATTACTGATATACAGCACCACCACTTTTTTTTTTCTGATACTAGCCATTTGCTTTAATTCTAAAGTTTATATTGGTTATGAACTTTAATTAATTTCAAAATAATTTTCAGGCAACTTCATTATTAAATGCAGGGAGAGTCATGTATTCCTCGAAGTAAGTTTGGGTCACTCTAATAAAAAAAAAATTTATTAATTTATAAAAAAATTTCATTTGATTCATTTAAATTTAATTTTTTTACATATAATTAATTTTTCATTCATAATTAATTAATTTTCTAATTTCGTTCATGATTAGATGATATATTAATTAGATGATACATGGAAGTGTGCATGCTCAAAAATTTGAATTTTTGCTAAAAAAAAACCATGAATAAAAAAAAAATTGTTGAATATATTTTATTTTTATTATGATACATTGTAAATAATTAAGTACATTTTACTTTAAGTGAATAAGAGGACATTTTATTTAATTATTTTGTGAAATAATTTTTAAAAAGAAATGTAATGTTCAGGTTTTTTAATTAATTATCCAACTAGTCTGCCTAGTCAGGTAGAATAAATAGATGTCATATAATTGATCATTTGTGCAAGTATACCCTAATAATTTTATATATATATTATTATAAATTTATGTTTTACTGTAAAATTTTAGTTGGGGTTCACATAAATTTATAAGTAAATAAATATATATAAAATTAATTGATTTATTTTAGATTCAATACCTATTCACTTATAAATCATTTATATATTTTATTATCATTCTTTTTTAATATGTGTTAGACTTTTAACTAATGCGTGAGACAACTTACTAAGAACCAATGACTGAGATAATAAATGATAAATGATAGATTTAAATTCGCACATCCGTTAAATGACAAATGATAGATTTAAATTCGTACATCTGTTAAACCCTACTGACACACAATTATTAAAAATGATGGTCGATTATATAACTAATTAGATTTACATATACATCAGACTTTATTGACATATAATTATTTAATGCGACGACCGCAAAAATAACAAATGAGTAATTAGATAACTTATTAGATTTGCACATGCATCAATTCAAACTCTATTGATATACAACTATTTGATTGATAAAAGAGTATAAAGTGTAGAATTATATTAAAATCCATAAATGCATGCATATACAGAATTATAAATGGACAGTCACTTATAATTTCTTTGTATATTTTGTTAGCCGGGTTAAAAGGAAATGTTTTAATTTGCTGGTAAGCCGGCCCATACTGCCATACATCAGGACCAGGTGGGTCTTATTGTATAGTAGATGTTCGGTTACATATGTAGGCTTATGCACTTCAAAACAGACCATTGAACGCTCCTCTTAATTACCAAGTCTTAATATATAATATTAATAACTTTTAATATTATTTTTTAATTTTTGGCACGTTATTAAAGTCAATTATATGATTTGTTGTGTACAGGCTGATACCAACTGTCCCGAGGTTAAAAAATAAAAATAAAAACATGAAAAAAAAGGATCATGTCTGCCACTTTTAAAGGATATGACAATTTCCTACTAGTAATGTGGACAGTCATAGCTATAATACAAACCAACAACTAACCCGTAATGTGGATAGATAACAGGAGGTGGTGGTGGCGGCAGGGGCAGCGGAGGTGGTGGATGAGGTAATGGTGTTGCCACACCACTATATGATTGATTTCCTTGGTATGGAGTACTAATGCCACCTTGAGGTCTTTCTGCAATATTATTATTAATTAGTTAATTTTAAGATATACCTCATCTATATATATATAGTACATTAATTGGGATTAAAAATGAAAATTTATGTAGTAATTGGACCTCGAGGAGGGGAAGATGTAGGCCTTCCAAGAGAAGCAATATTGCAATTAGCTCTTCTACCATCAATTACAGGATTTGCATTAGCACAAGCTCTTCTTGCCGATTCAGGATCACGAAATGTGACCTATTAATGATAATATAATACATAATGATGAAAAAGAAATACAAAAATAAAATAATTATAAATGATAAAAAAAAAATTAAGCAATGAATGAAAAATAATTAACTTACAAAACCATATCCTTTAGATTTTCCAGTGTTCTTATCAGTAATAATAACAGCTTCAAGAATGTCACCAAATTGGTCAAAATATTTACGCATTTCTTCAGTAGGAGTTTCCCAAGCTAATCCTCCAACGAACACTTTAGTAAAAGTAGTGTCTCCAAACTGAGATCGATAATGTGGATGATAAGCCATGGCAACCAATCCCAATCATAAGAAAAAGAAATGACTCTTCTTGTTCTTGAACCTCATTATATTAATTATATCTCCAGTACTTGGCTCTATATGGATGCCTCATTGCAATAGATTTGAGAGTTTTTTGAGTTGAAGAGAGTTTCTTGAGAAGAAAAAAGAAGGGGGTTTGTGTTGGTTAAATTAAAAAGTTAGGGCTGGGCAGGAGAGAAAGAAAGAGAAAAATCCGACAGGTCTGCAAACTCTAATTTGCTGTCTAAAAAGGTAGATAGTGAGGTTGGAGAGGTCAGGGGTGGGTTCGTAAAATCGAATGACAGCTGCGTGATCAAGCACTTGAATCAGTCTTCTCTGTCTTATGGGCATTAATATACTCTCCCACCCTCCAATCAATTGTGGTTTCTATTTTGGTTTTGTTTTGGGTCTTTCTTGATCATAGTCTTTGGCTATTTTGCTTAGTTGCCCTTTGTTTTCAACATCTATTCTTTTTAGTCTTTAATTTCATGATTAAGATTTTAATTTATTATATTTTATTTATTTATTTGCTAACGGATTTAGGTGAGAATAAGAATACGTGTCCTATTACTTTTTAAAATTTTTTAAATTAAATTATTGTTTAACCTTTGAAATTTATTAAAAATTAATAAAATAATTTTTCTATTTTAAAAAATTAAATATTTAATTATTAATAAAATATTATCTAATCTCATTTCTTTCATTTTTTTTTTCCATTTATTTTTCTTAATTTTTTTCCATTTTTCTTATTTTTTTTACCTAATTTAATTTTTTTTTTCAATGATATTGTAATAATTTCAGTTATTTCTAAATTGAAATATATATTTAGTATTTTTATTATTTTATATTTTTAAAATATTATTTTTTTATTATAGTGTTTCTTTTTAAAAAAAAAATTATATTCAGTCTTAATATTTTCTCTTTTTAAAATTATATGTCCGGCTTATGTAGATGTCATATCATATTAATTATTTTATAGTCCGGTTGGATATTAGTTGTACCAGTATTTGTACCCTTTGTGGAGTCTTTGTGTGTGACTATTTAATGGCATAAAATTTGTTTTGTTGCATTATCATTAACAGTAATAACTATAGTAGGTTTAAGTTTTGAATTTTCTTGTTTAACTAGTAAAATTTAATAATTTGGCGTTTGTTTTCTTTAATTCTCATTCTTTCATTTTTTATTTTTTTTTTACATTGATAATATCTATATATGATTACATATCAAATATTTTTTTATCTAATTATTTCTTAAATTATTTTATTCATCAATCAAAATTAAGCTTTTTTTTTAAATATATAAAAATACATTCTTGGTTTAATATGTGCATTCAACACTTTATCTACCAATATAAACTACAAATTATAAAATTAAAAAATATCAAAACAACAAAGTAGTAAAAAGAAGTAAAATAATAATTCAACAAGAGTGAAAAATTAACCGATAAAGTTTGTCATAAACTTTAAAAATAATAATAATAATAATACAACTAGAAAGAAAATAAACCAATAGAGTGTGTCCTAAAACTATAGGTAATTTAGATTTAATTCTATATATATATTTTTTAATCACGAAATAAAATTTTATCATATTTTATTTTTATTAATTTAATTATATATAATTAAGATTCGAATTTATAATCTTATAATTTTAAAAACAATTTCAATATTGTTAAACAAAAATTAATTCCTTATCATATTATTTAATTGGAATTGACAATCATATTCCAAAGTTTATTCCTATTGTATATCTTAATTCCATTACACGAATATATATGTCATATTATGACAATTAATAAGAATTATATATTTTTTGATCAAAATATTATTCTTTCATAAACAAGAATCAATCATCGATCCTAACCAACCCATAATTACCAGATTCTGTTAAGAAGCTAACTCCCAAACGAATAAAACATTTTATTAACTAATAATGGAGTAAAGATAGCAAATCATGTGCAATTAATCAAAGTGATCATCATGGGAGGCAAATTAGAAAGCCTAAGCCTATAAAAGGATAAATAAAATTACAACTGTTAACATATAAATATATATATATCCTCATCAAAACATTTCCAATCAATCAATTAACTAAATAAGTTTCATGAAGAACTGAAACTTTAATCTTGATTTATTTTAGGTCAATTGTACTCCACAACTACGTTATAGTATATATAGCAATCAATGAAGATAACAATAATATTACTTTTACCTATCCAATCCTCCATCAAGACTCAAACATTAATTAAAGAAAGGGGTTTAGGCCAATTTGTTCAATTTTCAAAGTTCTAATTTTGTTTTATTTTATTTTTTTATACGGCAGATAATTATAGTGTATGAGTCATGAGTAATATATACATTAAAAAGAGAATCACTATATTATAGTCATGGATAAAAAAAAATCTTAAGTTTTAATATGTAGTTAAATTATTAATTTTAAATATTGATATATGACATAAATAAAAAATTAATAATTTTTTATATTTTAAATCAAAACTATTAAATATTAACTCAAAATATTAATAAAAAATAAAACATCGCTTTTTATTTATTTTAAAATTAACCTTAAAAAATGACAATAAATTAATTTAGTATAAATAACTCATCGTAAAATATATATATATATATATATATATATATATATATATATATATATATATATATTTTTTTTTTTTTTTTTTTTTCTTATTAAAATTTTTCTAACATTTTTATGTCGGCTTAAATTTTAAATTTCGATCCTATATTATTTTTATGGATCAGCCTGTTGATAATGAAAAATTCAACGAATGGCATAAAGGTGAAATATATATCAAGGACTAGTAAATTATGTTAAGCAATGGACGGCAGCTAAGCTACAACATGGGAAGTCCAGAACGAAATTGTAACAGTGATAAGATTATATATATGTAATTATTCATGAGGACAATAGATCATTTCTAAGGTCAATCATTAAAATATAAAGTTAATATTATATTAATTTATGGAATATATATATATACATAACCCCACATAAAAAGTGAGAAAAGTGATGGAAAGAAGGTATGACTTTGAAGTATTCTCCGACGCACGCACAGCACATTCGTAATTGGACATACATGTTTGTCATCAACTTTAATTTTAAAATACTTATATATTTACTGAAAAATTCTTTTATATTATAATATATCATATTAAATAAATTTATACATGAATAAAATATTTTTTATGCAATATTATATTTAGTATAGATATCGTTTTAAAATATTTATTAAATTGATGAATATTACAATTTAATTTTATTATAAATATTAAATAAACAACTTATAAATATTAAAAATCAATATACATATAAAATAAGGTCAAATAATTAAATATCCTCACATATAAGAGTAGAGTTTAAAACTGAACTTTTTTTATTCATCTGAATTACATATCATTAGCAATAAAAATGTTAAGATTGAACAAAAGAAATAAATTATAGTACATAAATTGCCAGCGTTAGATACGAGGAAACAGCTACAAGAACCTCTAGTTTTATGATCAGAAAACTGTACAAGTCCGTCAACTGGCAGGTCCTCTATCACCGTTTAAGAACAAATGAGCTGGCATTCCCATATACTCTTTTTTATATTTCTTTATTTTTACACCTCATTTTCCTTGCAAAATTACTCTTAAAATTAGGGAGTGACAATTTGTGTTATCGAGTCGTATTTAGATAGTGTTAACACCATACTTATTTTTCTTGGAAAATTACTCTTAATATTAGAGGTGATAATTCGTGTTACTAAATCGCTATATTAATATATATTTATAATACGATAAAAATTAATATAAATATGACATAATTAATTTATATATTAAAAGTTTAAATATAAATATAATTTATTTAATTAATGAACAAAATAATAAAATACGAATAATACGTTTAAAATTTTAAATTAATTAATTTTTTATATTAATATTTAAAAATTATCAATTTTATTAAATAAGTCCAATTAATTTATATTATAACATAAAATATATATATTAAATATAAATTTATAAAAAATATTAAAAGTAATATTTATATATAAATATTTTATAAATTATAAACATATTCAGTTAAATGTGTTAATAAAATATTATACATAAATATTAATAAGATAATCACATTATTTTTGAATTAATAAATCAATATAAATACGATATGATTATTTTTATGTTACAATTAAGTTGATATGAAATCGACACTAATATGATAATTTATAATTTAAATTTACTAACTTTATATTGAATTTATATTCCATTACCATATCATATTTAATATTATCAATCCTATTTAAATACAGAGAATGAGTGAATGACCCACCATTACTCTTCTTCTATAGTTCTGTTCTATTCATTAGTAGAGCAACACCAACCACCGATCAATGATCTATTCAATGCTTCATTTTCCCTTTGTTTTTGCTTTATTATGCATTAAAAACTTCTTTTTTCCTTTTTTATTTTCCTTAAACATTCCTTAAAATCTTCAACTTGTGGCATTTATGCTCAAATTCTCCGGCACCGTTTTCTTCCACAGTTATGATTAAAAATAAAGTTATAAATTTAATTTTGTGTGAGTTAAAAATTAATTTTATTTAAAATTTTAAGATTAAATAGATTAAATGAAAATTTTATATAGATTAATAGTATTTTTAATTAATTTTAAATAAATTAAAATTTAATTTTATATAAAAATTAAATTTAAATAAATTAAATAAAAAAAATATTATTATTTTTTTTTTTTGGTTGGAGTGATCCAAACTCAGAATACTTTAAAGAACTGCAATCTCTCTCTCCATGTGTATTACTCTTCATGACATGATTTATAACCTTAACTTCTCAATCTTTTCATACCAAATCATGAACTTTATATTCATTTATTTCTTGATCGATTAGTAAAACAATAGTCCTTGAAACTTAATTAGTTGCTATATATTATATAAATTCTCTAATAATGATGTAAGTTATTCTTAAATTATTTAAATTATTTCAAATAAAAAATTAAATTTTAATTAAATTAAACTCGCAATCTATTAGTTTGAATGAAATAAAATAATATAATATTAAACTCAAATAACTCATAAATTAAATTAATAAAATATATTTATATTTAATATTATTTTAAATACTTATATATAGTTTTTAAATAATAATAATATTCATAAATTTAAATCGAAATAGAGTTTATTTGAATTCAATTACATATGGATTTGAAATTAACTTTAAATAATCTAATTTTTTTTAGTACTATTAATAAAGTCAAATTAAATTTAACTCAACTACTTCATTGAATCAAAATCTAATAACGTAAAAAGTAAAATACTACAGAATTAATTTACATGTCGTACGAGAGCAGTGGCCATTCATAATATTGGTTATATATAGAGGCAGAGATTGTGGTGGGTGAAACACATAATGGCATGGAGAGTGATAATGTTGCATATGGGGAAATCATTATTTTTCATGGATAGTGTTTTATCATTTGCCACATGGAAATTATTAGTACACGAATAATTACAAGCAATATAAGAGCCCAAAACTACAGCCTTCTTATATATAATGGATTAAAGTTAAAATTGGCTCCTATATAATTTTTTTATATTTGTATCCGATAATACCCAAAATTAATTTAAGATTCAAATTAACTCTTAACATTTGAATATTGGTGCAATTAAACTCATAATAAGTTTTTAGACTCAAAATGTTTTGTTATATATGTATATATATATATAAATTTCTCAAGAAAAAAGGTGAAAAACCTATTAATAATAAAATTATAAAATAATTGTTAAATTTACAATTAGAAAATTAAAATCAATGAATATAAATAAGAAAAATAAAATAACAATTTGTTTATTAACTGAAAAAATTGAGAAAAAATGAATGAATTGTGAAATTTTTATATTTTTAAAAATATAAATTATTTTTATTCTTAATAAAATAATTTTTATGTTACATATCTATTGAAAATATAAATTTTTAGTTTTATTTTTTAATAAAAATTAAATTAAGTTTATCCAAAAAAAACATAAACATATTAGTACATAATTTTAAATTTAACTAAATTATTTTTCAAATGTCAAATGACTAATTTTTTCCTTAGGATCCGTTTTCGATAAAAAAAATTATAATTCTAATATTTATTTTATAAAAAAAATTAAAATTAAAATTAAAATTGAATAAAAATTAAGAACGATGAAAATGACGTTGGCAGTGGTGATAAATTATTGCCATCAATAGTGACATTGGAGGTGATATACTGATAGTGACAGTAGCGGTGATGATGGGTGGCCGATAGACCATCAATAATGTCGATCCAATCAACCATTATTGTCGGAATAATACTAGACTATTGACAATAACAGTGGCAGTAGTGGCTCATCATTGTTGATAATGACGACGGTGGACAGTTGATGTTAACGGTGGTGATGAAGTGAAAAATTATAGGTAAAATTTTAATTTTAAATAATTGATAAATACTAGAATTTAAATTTGACATTTCAATTTCAATTCTAATTTTAATTTTAGATTTTTTAAACAGATGCTTAACTTATTTTTGAATTTAATTGTACAAAATTGAAAAAGTTGAGATTTAATTTGAAATTTAATTTTATATATAATTAAAAATTAATAATAAATTAGAAACTATAAATATACTTCTAAATAATTTCAGTATGTTACTGTATGCTAATAGAGTCCGTGCTAATTTATTAGGTAGCATTTCCTCAACTATTTTTATTTTTGATAACCGAAAAAATATAACGATAAATTGTCAACTTAATATATATTAACTTCTAAATAATTTCTCTTTTTTTTTCAGATAATTGCTCAATGAAAAGTGAAATAAAATATTAATGTGTTATTTTTATAAATTGAATTAAAATATTAAAATATCAATGGATTTTTTATCAACTGATAAGATTAAAATTGAGATATTACTCATTTTATTTGATAGAATTATTAATTTAATAGTTTAACTCTTAATTAGGACAATTGAGTATTTTTCAATGGTGATTATTTCATTGAAGTTGATGGAATTCTTCTTAAAAAAATTTATAAAAATCATTAATTCTCTTAATTTAATATATCTCATAGTCTATTTCCAGAAAGATAATTTAAGGAAGTTATTAGCCATGAAGCAAGATTAATGATTTTGTATTACTTAATCCATGCATTTGTATATCAAGCTGCATTTTAGTAATTAGCTATTATGAAAATACTACCAAGTTATCTACTTTAAAACTACCAAAAAGGTTGTATTTTACAAAATAACAAGAAGTTTATATGGACTTTGCCCAACATTAAAAATAAAATAAAAAAATTGTATTTGCCTGAAAATAGTGCTCTCAAATCTTAACAACAAAGGCTGATCCAAAGGGTAAATTTAACTTGGATAAACAGATCAACTATTAATCCAATTGCACATGTTGGATAGCCCAACTCAATAAAAAGCCCTTCAATTACTGAACCAGGCCTAAAAAATATGTCAACCTTCCTTTGCATCTTTGAAAAATGAAAATGGAAAGGAAAAAAAATAATAATAACAACAATAAAGCTAATATTTTTTTAATACAGGTTTTCAATAAATTTTTTTAATATCTATACTCATCCCTTTTTCTTATATGTTTTTAGGTATTTCGAAAATTTCTTCAAGAGAATAAAAATAATTAAGATTTAAATTTTAATATTCAACGTTATATCACATTGAGATATTGAGATATAATTTAATGAAAAATATATATGTCAATTCAATTGAGCAATTGATTCAAATTCGAACTCTCATGCTAAAAATAAATAAATAAATATTATAAAGTAGACCTTGATTATTAAGCTATCAATGAAAATGATGTTGCTATATTTCTTTACTTGTCTTAAAGTGGATCTTTGAATCCAAAATGCTTGTGGCTTATTTGTCTTGATTCTAGAAGAGAGCAACCCATAATATTCCCAAGTTACGCTCATATTCAACTACAACCTTATATCTTATAAACGCACACATTGGGGTGGTGGCGCAGTTGGCTAGCGCGTAGGTCTCATAGCTTCTGAGTAATCCTGAGGTCGAGAGTTCGAGCCTCTCTCACCCCAAATATTTTTTTCTAATTGATAAGCTGGAAAGTCAGCTATACACTTTGACTGTTGTTTTGTATTTATACTGCCCAGCCTGCATTTCAAAATGTAGAAATTATCAAACTTATGTTCATACAGTGTTTTTCTATACTCTGGATTAATTTGTTTTCAGCAATATAAATAAAATATTAATTGGTTTCAATTGCATTTTCTTTATCAATACTGTGTCGGTGCTTGTCTGATTATAAGATTCCCCAACTCTTTTCTTGTTTTCTTTTGTTGTTGCAAAAAACAAGTGTTTAATGTGCCAATTTTAAGCTAACACATGTCATCTTGATTCATGCATTGCTCATTCTTTTTTATTTTTACTGCACTTTGAATTTTGAAGTAATTAATCAATAATCCTATTTTCCATATATACATATTTGCAACTAATTAAAATTATAATCATTTCAAATAGATCTCTTGACTCAATTGGTATATATATATAATTATATTTAGATAGATAGATAATGATTTTGAATGTTGATGAGAATGACTAGACCGTGTGGGACAAAGCTTATTCTGATAGTTGCTAATAGTCTTAATTATACAGATCTCTATTGTTTATCTCAAAAGCAAAGGTTATATTAAAGTATATTTAGTTCTTAAAGATTCAATAACTAATATTAAGAACTGATATGAAGTTCTAGAAACCCACCAATATACTAGCAAGGTACGTATGACGCAAGAAAAATGAGCAGCCACATGATGGCCATGAAAAATTGATGAATCTCAGCATTCAATAATTTCATGCTTCCATTCTTGATGCTGTGATGGTACAGCCCCCCAATCCTACTACAAGGATAGATCACTGCACGTTAATTAATTTTTCTTGTCTTGATCTTCGAGAGAGAGAGAGAGAGAGCATTGTGGGTTTACTCGACTCAAATTCAGTCAAATTTTTTTACATCTTAAAAGTCTTACATTGAATTTGATAATTTATCATTTCAATTTTCAAGGAACTTGCGCCAACGGGTGATGGGCATGGATAATAATCCATAACTGTTACTGTACATATGAAAATGATAAGCACGGGCTATTAAATCAACAAGGATGGAGAGTGTACAAAGTGACCACAACTGAGCAACCTCCCACATGGAATGTGGGATCCTGATGATGAGGTTCATGTGGGCCTTATTATATGGTTTTTGCAAAAAAAGAAAATTCTTGCAAAAATTTCACCCATTGTTGTGCCATGTGGCAATGGAAAATATATAACATTTGGCACCAAATGTTGCTTTCTTTCCTTTTAAAACATGCATCTAGCTAGTGATAATTGCCAAAAACATCATATTCTTGGCCATCAACAATCATAACAATAATGTCTAACTTTCCATAATATCTTTCTTTGTGGCCTGTGAGGGTGCATTCCTTTACCACTCAATCATAGGATTATACACCAATATTTTTAATCTTGATTTGATTTATTTCTTTTTTATTGGTAAAACAATATTATCAATCAATTTTTACAAGTTATATTCTGAAAATTAAATTATAATCAATAAGTCGATAACAAACTTATTTATCAATAAAATAAATGTTACATATTTAGATTTAGCCTAATATTAATTAAGTACATATGCCATCTGAATAATTGATTTGATTTTGAATCATTTATCAAATTAAAGATACAAGTCAAATGAAATTCTTGTCTAGTCATAAGTTAAATAGATAGTTTATTAGAGAGTTTTATAAAATGTATAATATATACAATTACACACACAATGCAAAATGCTTTTTGCTTCAAGTGAATTTTCCATCATCTTGGCATGCTATAAACTTAATTTCAATTAATAATAAGATATGATGCTTTTTATTTGATTTTTTTTTAAATACAAATAGAAATGATGTATATGAATATATCTTCTGCTGCAAGGCAGTTAAGAATAGTGCCAAATGTTAAATAAAAACAACAATCATCACATGATCTTGTGATTCGGTCTGCTATAGAGCTAACCCATTCCTAGCCCATTGGGTTAGTGATGTTTCCTTTTCAGGGATCCCTGGCCCACTCTCATCTTTCTTTGTCTATTTTAATAAAAAAACTCTCATCTTTCTTTGCCTATTTTACACTTTTTGAATTACCCATTTCTCTAATCATTGCTCTAAAAATTAAAAATTTAAATAATATTATATAATAAATTTAAAAATAAAATAAATGAGTAAAAAATAAAAATTATTAATTATTAATTATAATTATAATGATGGTAACGAAATATAATTTTATCAAAATTTTTTATTTTTTCTGATTTAACTCATTTTTATAATAATTTATTTATATTCCTATTTTTTTTTAAATAATTGGAACACTGGCACTTCTTATAAACTTTATCAATTTATTATTATAAATTTTTTTCAAATTTAATTTTTTTTCAAGATAGAAAGACGGAGATTGAGTTTATATATTACCATGAATAATTTTATTAATGGAAATCAAAACTAATGATCTAATTGAAATTAATTTAGCATTGAGTTAATGATTAAAATTTAAAAGTCAAAATTGAGTGGATTTTGGACTCATAATAATAATAATAATAATAATACGAGTTGTAAATCCCCATATGTAAAGGAGTTTAATATAATTTTGTAAATTTTGATGTACTCAACATGAAATTTTGTTGTTTGTTCATAAAGAAAACCCATAAAAGGACATTATTAATATTGTATAGAACAATTAATAGAGATTAATTAAGGCAAATGTTCAGTGGATTGCCACAAAGTGCAAGAATATTCCTGTCTTATCAATTTAATTAGCGATTTGTAATATATGAAATCTTCAATTTGAAATTCAACCCCTGAAAATAATATATAGTTTAAATAATATTTATTGCACTTTTTTTATAATAACATTAAAATTATAATTAATTAATTAATTAATTCTTGTAAACATGACCTGGTTGATAATATGCACTTGTCCAACAATCAAATTCACGGCAAAAAAATAAAAAATTAATTAGTAAAGTATGACAGAGATAGCCCGGCATTAATATTTAATGTTAATCAACACAATAATTATTAAATAATAAATATGATGTGATATGTCAACAGAATGGGTCAAAAATGATTTAGATGATTTTTTTTTATGATATGGTCCTTTTAGTTGGGATTATTTAAATTTTATTTTGATTTAAATTTAAATTTTAAATATAAAATATACAAATATATGTGACGATAAATTTTAAATATAATAAAATTTTTATAAATTAATAATTTTTATTATATAATATTTTTTGTGATTTTGATAAATTAATAAATTAAATTAATATTCAATTAATTAATATATTTTTTAATTAATAAAATTCATAAATATCAATAATTAATTTATAATTATTTTATTATATTCTGTCATTGTGACTTTATTTTTGTAATAATGAACATAACTATTGAAGCTGATTTTAATTTATTGAAATAAAAACAATTTATTATTTATAAGACAATTTAACTTGAGAAAAATTTGGCATGTTATCATTGAGTAGATGCACCTGTGAGTTTAACTTGACGTTACTACGTTAGTCCCATCGTTTGGTTTCGGTTGATTTGAATTCACTCCGATAAGAATTTATTTAAAGATCCAATAATTGGATTTAGCAAAAATTATATAAATATATTTTTTTTAATTTTTACAATTTTTTCTTTTACTTTTATTATTTTTTTATATATATTTTGATATATTTTTTATATATATCATATTTTTGAAAAAATATTTTTAAGTTTATAATATTTTTAAAAAATATATTTTTATAATAAGGAAAATGAAATTTTTTTTATATTTTTTTATATTTTTATAAAAATCCCTTTAATTTAACCCGATCATGACGGGAGGAAAACTGATAACTTTAAAGGATATAAGACATAGCTAGGAGTAGTATGGGCAATGAAAATTTTTAATATTAATATAAAAAAATTTAAATTTTTTAATATTATTATTATATTATAAAATATTTATTTATACATAAATATAATAATATATTAATCACAAATATATATTTTAAGAAAAGAATTTTGAAATATATATACAAGAGACAAAATTTAAAAAATTTAAAAGAGAGTAAATGCATGTATTTTAAAAAATATTTAATTTAAAATAAAAATTTTAAAAATTAAAAGGTTATAAAAAATTAATTTTAAAATTTTAAGAAGACTAATATAATATTTTAAAATTTTAAGGAATTAATATAATATATTTTAAAAATATATTAAAAATTAAATATGTAAAAAAACTAATTCTAAAATGCTTGGAGGGCCATGTACCTCCATTTTCTAAATTAACCCAAATCATACAGGTTTGGGTTTAATATATCTAATTTCAGGTTTTACAGCTCACTAAACCACCGTATGTGGCCTTTGGCCAAATCGCCGCCAACATCTTCGACAATGACGAGCTCCACCTCTTTTCGTCCTTCACCAATGTTGCTTCAAGCAAACCTGCCGCCGATTTTGATCGAAGCGCTACCCACCTACTCACCAAGTTTATCACATCACCACAAATCGAGAGCTACAGTAGACTCGTTGCACAACCTCCTTGTCCAATGCCACTTTGATCCATACAAGTCTTGATCGGTGCTGCTTTCCACTCGCGAGGAACATCACGACCGCAGCCATCGTCCGTTACTTGCCAACAACGATTCTCATTGTCAATTGGTGATACTCGTCTGCGAGCTCGTGCAGTTCATGCTTCTTTGCAGTGACGAAGCCAGGATTTGATTCCAACAAAAGTAAAATATTCCTAAAAAATTACAAAATAAATAAAATTTAAATATGATAAATTTCAAAATTATAAACTTTCAAAATGTTAAAAAATTATAATATTTTTTGAAATTTCATTACTTGAAATTATTGCATTATAACTTCGTCTTCAATGTTACTGCAATATTAATTCATACATATAAATATAAATAAAACAACTAAGTAAATTATTAATTAATTTCCAACACAGTGGAGAAGTGTAGATTATTAAATCTTTTGGTATCATCAATACCAAAATCTCTCAGAGTGAAACATAAAAGAAACTAAAGAAAAAGAAATTTTAAAGTTACAAAAAGAATATTGTTAATAAAAGCACAGAGTGATTGAAATGCTATTCATGAACTACAAACACGTCACCTAACCTAAACAAATTTTTCTAAGAAAATACATCATGCTTTAATCATCATTGTTTTTCTTTTCATCATCATTCTTCGATTGGTGATGGAAATTAAGGATAAGAAGAAAATTATGGCCAAGGCACAATAGAAGATATTTGATTACGATTTCTTCTTGTATATATGCATAAATAATAAAATAAAAAATTCCCACTTAGATCACTAGATAAAGCAAAAGTTAAGCAATTGTGAAATACATATTCATAAATATATAAAATTGAAAAAAACAACAACTTGACAAACTTGAGTGAGCAAATGAAGATGAAAGGGGGCTGAAATTGAAGAGACGAGCAGAAGAACACAGAGAGCAAGAGAAGAGATTTTGTACAAGGAGTTTCTTTTTTGGACTTGAGTGGGCTAAGGGTAAAATTTTCAGTTAATAAAATTTATTATTTCCTTGCGTGGCCCAAACCCAGGCTCTGCTAGAGAAAAAGAGAATACATGGACTGAAAATTAGCATACAGCTACTGAAAAAAAAAAATCCAGCAGGGACAAAAAAGAGAAGACATGGGCTTGAAATTAGCATAATACTACTTAAAAAAAAAAAAAATTAATAGGGATAGTTGCCCCTAATGTGGCTCCGCCAGTGTTTCTTTGTCTGTAGAGTCCTCTTCTTCGGCTACCGCTGCAACTAACAGCCTTCGTTCACCTTGTGATTTTGTTTTTCTATTTTTTTTTATTTTTTTAATTAATTATATATATATTTTTTTTTTTAGTTTTTGCCTTGCAAATTTAAACAAAATAGATTAGTAGAATTTAAATTAAATTAAAAGATTAAAAATAAATTTAAAATTTCTGGAATAAATGAAGGAATATATATGCGCGCAATTGCTTTTAAGATAATCGTAAACTTCATAAACTCAATGTCCTTTATTAATGTTCAATTGATGTTGTTGTAGGAGTTAATAATCCATCATGAAGGTTGTCAATGAAACATTAATTTGTTTAGTGATAATTAAATAATTTATTGTTAGAATCCTTTGCCTTGTCATGCAAAGGCTCTTAAGCAAGAAGGAAAAGTCTTCTTTACTCGCTCATTCTGTCTGCTTGTATCAGCCATTCACCACTAAATTACAATCATATCTATTATAAATAAAAAGAGGAATCTAAATCTTCTTATTCAATCTCATCTTTCATATTATTACTGTACCAAATCTTGAAAGTAAGCAATAATAGCATGTGCATAGCTAGAGTAGAAGCCAAACCCATTAAACTTATCAAATCGATTAAACTAAAAATTAATAATTTCATAATTATTTAATTTAATTTTAATTTAAAAATAAAATAAAATAAAACTTTAATTTAATTTATTATTTAAATTTTTTTCTCAATTTCAAATAGAATCAAATTAAAATTATATATATTATTTTTTATTATTATTACAATTAAATATATTTAATTTTATTTTATATACAACTACATATTTATTTTATCTAATATTAATTTAAAATTTTAAAAAGACCATTAATGAAAATTAACTATAAATAAATAAATAAAATTTAATTTTTGAAAAAAAATACAAGTTTTGAAAGTGTTATTTAATAGAATAAAAAAAATTATATTGTATATTAAACTATTTTTGAAATTTTTTATCAATCAATATTTTATTAATTTTTTTTTTAAATATATAATAAAATAATGATAATTTATAAAAAAAATTATTAGTTTAAAATTAACAAATCAAAAGTGATTAAATTAAATTAAATTAAAATCAAAACAACAATTTAATTATAATAATATTTTAATTTAATTTAAAAAAATTTCAAATAAAAAAATTAATATAATTTAATAACAATCTTTATAAAATTCAACTGATACCACCATATGCATAATTAATAAAGTGAGAAAAAACCCCACAATGGCAGCTTTTACAAGTTTCCCAGAGACACTGCAAAATGGATTTCAATTCATGGGTAGGTAAGAAAATTTTCAGTACGGAGGTAAACCATATGGTTGGATAAATATTTTATTTATTTATAATGGTCTGTTATATTATATATGGGTGTGGGTCTATTGTATTTCTGGAAGGAGATCACTACTTTGGATAGAAATATGAGAGATGTAGGACCATTCTTCCTCTACTTTTATATATGTGGTTCAATAGCATATGGCATGATATCATTCTGATTCAGTTAATTAATTTCTCCTTAATTCATTAAAAAGATTTTTCTTCAATGAAATTATTTTTAATATTTCAGTGATTAATATATAAAATTAGTAAAATAATTTTTCTCCATTTTATTTACTGAATTTATCTTCTAATAATTCTAATATAACTTGATTTATTTTTAATAAAATTTAATAGGGAAATTTACTGTAATGTGTAATTAATTAATAAATTTTCTAACAAGTGCCCTAAAAGCATTAGTTAAAAAATAAAAATATAGATAATATTAAATAAATAAATTTAAAAATTAATTAAATAATTAAAAAGTGTGAATTTTTATTTATTATTTGATATAATAGTGATTGTAGTGAAATATAATTTTATTAAAAAAAAAAATTTCTTCTAATTTATTTTTATATTTATTTAAAATAACTATTTTATATCTATATTTTATTTAAAATAATTATTTTTTAATATACTAATTAGAAAATCGATTAACTAATTAAAAACAATCAAGTGCATCTTGTCTTAATTAGTCATAATACTAAAAATAAATGACTAAAAATTTTATCACATATATACATTTAATATCATTCATTTATTTAAAAAATATAAATATTAAAAAAAATCTAATAAAAACTAATTAACCATTTATTTTGTATTTCATGATTAAAGTTAAAAAATTATGTTGAGTTATTACAATAAAATTAATCCAAATAATCACATTGCACAATTACACTTAAGAATAGCCACAAAATAAATAAATAAATAAAAATCAACAATGTAAGAATTTGACCAACTAGAATTATGACACAGCAGTAGTCAATATAAATAGTCATCATTTGATTAATTAGAAAAACCTAGCTTGCTAGGTCGCAATTAGGATACTGAAGAAAATTAATAAAGAAATTAAGAAATTATTATCTATAATATAAGACTACTGTGTTGACTTGGAAATAATCTCATTGGCATGGAATCTCCTTCTTGAGACAAATTAATTGACAATAACATGTACTTGTATGATAGCCATAACCCAACTAGCACCAATGAGAAGCTCGTAAAGATTCTTGTCGAAGGTTTTAACTTTTTCAATATTAATTATTATATTTATAAAAATTTAAATTATTTGAGCGGTCATAATATTTATTCAACCTGGTAGGTTGTATATTGGGGTGGGCTCCTCCAATTACACTATTTTCACTGGAATGAAGTCTAAACAATTAGCAATGCAGGCAAGTTAGCTGGCTATGAAGACAAGTCATTTTATTATAAATGGACACATCACTTATTATTTCTCATTTTGATAGATTCCACTTGTTTGGTTGTGAGTTTTCCGTTCTTTTAATTGCTAGATATATGTCATCCCTTCACTATCAAAATATCACTTCATTCCCCAATTATTTATAAGACATGGACAGAACAAAAAACTAAAAACTTTGTTATCATATTTTTCATTTATTGGGTTATAAGAGATAGAGGAGAACAAGTGCATATGCTCATCACTTTATTAGAAAGAATATATACAATATTCTTTATTTTATTTTTTTACAATATCATAAAATAAAATTGCTACTTATCTCAATTTTTTTTTACTAATTCCATTTTTCTAATTTTATTTTCCCACTAAATATTCCTTTATATATATATATATATATAAAATAACAAAATAATATTTTTATAATAATTTTTATCATTACTTAAATCAAATATTATATTATAATTATAAAACACTTTACGTATTTAGAGATTTTATTTTTCTATCGAATAAATTTATGATTTAGTAGTACTATGTATTAAAATTTTATTTTGAGTTACAAAAATCTTTTAATTATATATATATATATATATATATATATATATATATATTCTATTTTAATTTTTAAGATTAAATGCTTTCAACCTCTTAAACTTTTTGCTTGCAATCAATTGTTAAGAGTAATAAAAAATATTGGGAAATGAATGGAGCAGTTGAAATATGTAAATAAATTATGGTTACCCATGATAGTGAAAGCTATGATTGTGAGCCCAATTCAAAAATTTTGTTTAGGAAGTTGAAACTATAATGTTTGTAAACATTCTGAAAAATTGAAAGCAAAAAGTAATTAATTACATAAATGCAAATGTGCTATTAATCTCTAAAACAGTCAACTTTTTATAGGATTAATTAGTGTGAGATTTAAATTTTAAACATTTCTAAAATATATTATTTCATTTTCAAAAAGATTATATTTTTTTCTTTATGAATTATCTAAAAAAATTATATAAAAAAAATATCATTTTATTTATTATACTCTTAAATTATTTATAATTTTTTTAGGATGAATATATTATTATTATAAATGCGGTAAAAAAAACAGATTGATAGTGTTATTTCTTTGTTTTCAAAATTTTTTAATTAAAATATAAAAAATTTATTAAAAAAATAAATTTTTATTAAGATTTTTAATCAAGTACCTTTATTCACCACAAGTAAATTTGAATTTAGTCCATAAAATTATATCTAATTAAAAAAAATATTTTTTAACTTAAATATAAAAAATAAGAAAAAAATTAATAATTAAATAAAAGTTAATTATTTTATTTAATTAATTTTTCTTTAATTATTTACTTTTCTAAAATTAAAATAATTAAAATTATTTTTTTAATTATTTAATTTATTTTCTTATTTTTATATATTTAATTAAAATTTTTTTATATTTAATAAAAATTAAAATAGTTAAAAATATATAATTTTCTCTTATTTTTTTTATATATATAAGACAATTTTAGTCATTTTACTAAAATTTAATGAAAAAAAAATAGATAAATTTATTGATGAAATTAAAATACAAAAATTAACTATATTTATTCCTTTTAATACTTTCATCCTTAAAATACCATCATCTTCTTTCTTTCTTTTTATATAATTTCTTATTTTTTCATTTAATTAAAATTATAATATTTAAAAATATATATCAATAATTTTTCATTTGGAATATTCATACATAAATTTTTTTCTATATATTTTAATTTAAAATTAGAGTAAATAAAATTACTTTTATTTAATTAAAATAATTACTTTTTATTCAATTATTTAATTTTTTTTTGTATATTTGATTAAAAAATATTTTTTTGTATATTTCTTTTTTTATTTATTTTTTGTATACAAAATATAAAAAATATTTTTTAACTAAATATACAAAAATAATTAAATAATTAAATAAAATTAATAATTTTAATTAAATAACAGTAATTTTATTTATTTTAATTTTAAATTAAAATATACAAAAAATAAATAAATTACATATGAATATTTCATATGGAAAATTATTGATATATATTATTAAATATTCTAATTTTAATTAAATGAAAAAGTAAGAAAATATATATATAAAAAAAAAGTTGAGGATATTTTAGAGATAAAAATATTTAAAAGAAAAAGCGCTTATATTTTTATTTCGTCAATTAATTTAATTATTTTATTTATTTTTTTTTATTTTTTCATTAAATATTAGTAAAATGATTAAAAGTATTTTTTATATATAAAAAAATAAGAGAAAAACCATATGTTTTTAATTATTTTAATTTTATTTAAATATAAAAAATAGTTTTTAAATTAAATATATAAAAATAATTAAAAAAATAATTTTATTTATTTTAATTTTAATAAAGTAAATAATTAAATAAAAATTAATTATTTTAATTAAATAAAATAATTATTTTTTAATTATTAATTTGTTTTATTTTTTATATTTAATTTACATTTTTTAATTAAATAAAATTTTAAAAAATAAATTATAATTTAACAATTATTTTTTAGTCCACACAAGTACATCCAAGAAATGCCACAAAAAAAAAAAAGGAGACGGAATTGGAAATTTCACTAATAAAGTTAAAATTATATAAAAAAAAAAATATTATATATTTTTCAAAATTAATATAAAAGATAAAATTATACCTTATAGGGACAGGAAAATGTCTCAATTATATGGTACTTTGCCTGCCATATATGCCAAAATAATTAAAAATTAAAAATTGGAGGCCAAAAACCATTTTGGAATGTCAGTCCAAATAGCACAGTACTCCAAAAATTCTCGCGACAAAAATTTTAGTCCAGCTCAGCATTTAGCCACCTCATCCACCCGTGACACGGATTTCAAATCATCTCGTGAAAATATTCATAAATCATAATAATTCATTTTCCAATTCCGCGTTTACGCCACTACTGGCGGAAAAGCGACGGGGAAGAGAGCTATAATCATCTGTGACACAAGTGGCTACAACCGGTTCCATATACATTTGACACGTCATGGTCGGTCCACCGACAAAGAAACGCGGCTGGAGTGGACCCACGTCAACTTAAAAAAATATATATATTTTTTTATACGCAAAATTGACTTTGATCACGCATGTGACCTTTCTCTTTCCTTCTCTATATTTGACAAGACATTAATGAATCTTTAAGTGCATCATTCTGAATCTAATTCTTTAATAAAATATATTTTTTACGTCCTCTTTTTTATTTATTATTTATTATATATTTCTTATATTTAATTAACTTTGCTTTTTAATTTTCTTGATATTAAAAGTAAAATAAGTAAATCTATTTATCTATTTATTGTTATTATGGTCTATAAAAATTTAACCTATATATATTCAAAATAAATAATCTATCTTGTATAAAAGTTGAAATTTATTTTTATAAAATATAATTAATATTTTAACTGTTATTTAAAGCATATATAAATTATTTTTTAAAAATAATTATATTAGCGTGTAATATATATTTTAATATAATATTTTAAAAATAATTAATATCATATAAATTAAAAATAGTTTACCGAATAAGCTTTCATTCCTTTAAAATGTCTAAATAAAATTTACAAACTAACAAGAATAGAGTAGCCAAGGATTTTAATTTTAAAGTGCGGAAATAACAAATAATGTAATTTTTAATCATTAAAATAAATTATTTCTATTTTCTGATTAATATTTTTACCTTTTTATAAATATAAAAAATAAAAAATTTTAGATACAAACATCTTAAATTATGAAATTATTAACAATTTAATATTATAAAATTATCACCAATTTAGAGAAAAATAATGAGATAATAAAAAGAAAAGATTATCATAACTCATAATATTGTTTCAATAAATTTATGTTTAGTGAAAATAAAAGGTATAAATTATTGCATTAATTTTATTAAGTTAAAAATGTGAAAAAATATTAATAAATATATAGGTGGTAAAAGTCAATCACTAATATGACTAGTTCTAATCATTTTGATAATAATTGATTAAAATTTAATTTAAAAATTCGATTATTAAAAATTTGATATGATATAAAAGCAATTATTTCACTGTTTATTTTTCTGTACATGAAATCTGTAGATGCAGATATTCATTTATGCTTGCAAGAATGATATGGAGCTCCAGTACATAAAGTCTGCAATGTAATGTGTATTCGTTGTGAGAGGACATATTAAAAATTTCACATTGAAAATATGTAAAAAATATTAATAGACATATAAGTAGTAAAGATCAATTATCCAATAATTAATTTTAATAATAATTGATTCAAATATAATTTAAAAAGCTGATTATTAAAAATTTAATAAAATTGGAAAGGGAAAAAAGAATTATAAATATATTATACCCTTCTTCTTCAACCAAAAGACAAAAAAAAAAAAAGAGGAGGTTTCTTTCTTTACCCGTGAAAAGCCTATATGTTCATAGCACTTTGTTACGTGACTCCGGATAGCAGAAACATCTCTCCATTTGGCGCAATATTCCCTTCTACAAATTCAGTCTAAACTTATCCGAATTTTCTATCTCACTATAGATTTTATTCCATATTTCATATTTTTTTATACATTACATTATTATTATTATTATTATTATTTAGTATAAACATCAAATGAGACATAATGTCCTATTCGATCCCCTAAGTAGTGCAGAAGTGAGAAAAAAAAAATTTATTCAATCCTTTTTTGGGTTTGCTCATTCTCCTTGTAAATTTCAATTCTGGTGAAATAAATACGGTATATTTCTGAAAGAGTATTAAATAATTATTTTTAGGAATAATTGCATTAATAAAATCAAAATAATGTGATAATAATATTAAAATAAAGTTCAATTTCAGTTATATATATATATAATCAATATAACAATGTTAATTTTTCACATAAAAAAGAAACTAGTTTGATAATAAATTCAAGCATACTTATAAGGTTGTTAAGATTTGTTCTTAGTAGAATGATGAAAGAAACATGAAATATGTATATAACAATTAAAGAGATTAATGAACTTGGAAGTTTAGGTCCCAATGTAATATAAATTTTAAATTCAAATATTTATTCATAATCAAATAACATACTTTAATTAAAGTTATTATCGTATTTAAATCATAATTAGTTTAAAATTTACTCTGCTTAAGTTCAATTTAATTTAAAAATATTAATTATTAATCTTACGTAAATATTAAAATATTAATTATTCATTAAAACAAGTTTTTTATAGTTGAATTTATCCCTAATCGTAATTGAAATTTTTTATTATTAATTATCAATTTTCTAAAAAAATATATAATTTTTTAGTTATATAAAATGGAATAAAATAGTATTTAAGCAATTTGAAGTCTTGAACAAAACTACAAATTGACACATAATTTATTAATAAGTGGAGTGTTAAAAATCTTTTATATATTGCATTATGTTTTATTTTTTTCATATTATTAAAATATGTGACTTAATTTAAAATTAATAAAAATTAAATAGCTTCTATGACATTATTATTATACTATTTAATTTTCAGGATAATTTATTTCTATATTTTTAGTCCTTAACACCCCTTTTTATTTAGTGAGAAAATTTACATGAGAAAAGACAATATAGTTTTTTCAATAAAATTTACATAACTAAATAATATTTCAGTGTTTATAACTTTTGTTTTTTTACTTGTGTTGTGTGTAATTCATGTGCATAATTAATTATTTTAAATTCTTTAAGAGAAAAAAATAATATTGATGTTACAATAATTGACATTTCAGTTTAGATACTAAATATTAGAGTGAACTTTAATTGTTATAAATATTAATTTTTTTTTTTTTAATTTACGTTCATATTTATAACTATTTATCTATATCAAACAATAATTTTTTTTTCCACAAGAGTTTATTTATTTTAAAAATTAAATTCTATATTTCATAAATTATTTAATTATTTGAGTATTTATTAATTATTAAATCTATATACATATATGGTTAGTTAGTCCTATATTCTTAATTAATAAAATCAAACATATTTTAACGAGTTTATTTATTTATTCATATTTTATGTTGTTTGTAATTATAGTATTTGATTTTATAAATATATATATTTATTAATAAAAATAAATAAATTAAAAGTAAAATATAATTTAAATAATATATAAATAAAATTATCTTGAAAATTGATTCATATAATAATAATACTATTAATATTTTTTAATCTATTTAATTTTTATTAATTTTAAATCATATCACACTACTTAATAATATGAACAATGTAAAAAGAATGCAATAATAATAATAATAAGACTTTAACACTTCTCATAACACTAATTACGGGTTGAAAATCTGTCTTAAAATTGTGATCTTACGAACCATGAAAAAGCATCACCCCCTCAAACAACATCATTGATATATATATATATATATATATATATATATATATTACTTTTTAGTTTTTGAGATATGACATAATTAATATTTATTTTCTTATTTTTAAAAAATTAATTAATTAATTTATATATTTTAAATTCGATAAATAATTTGGTCATTAGTAATTTTTTTTATTTTTTAATTTTTAATGAAAAAAAAAAATATATAATAAAATGACTAAAATATTCATACTTCTTCATTTCCTATATTTTTACTTCTTCTTCTTTTTTTTTTTTCCTTTTTCATTTAATAAAAGTTAAATGAATAAAATTTAATTTATTTAATTAAAATTAAAATAAATAATTTTAATCAAAAATATTATTTTTTTATTTAATTTTTTTTCTTATTTTTATATTTAATTTAAAATTAAAATAAATAAAATCATTTTTCATCTATTGAAAATTACTTTTTATATGTTTAATTAAAAAATTATTTTTTATATATTTAATCAAAATAATTATTTTTTTATATATCTAATTAAATTAAAAAAGGAACTTGTATATGTATAAAAAAATAAGAGAATTTAATTTTAATTAAATATGCTAAAAAATAATTATTTTAATTAAATATACAAACAAATATTATTTTAATTGAATGTACAAAAAGTAATAGATAAATAAAAATAATTATTTTCATTAAATAAAAAATAATTTTATTTATGTTAAATTAAATATATAAAAAAATAAAAAAAATAAAATAATTAAATAAAATAGTTTTATTTACTTTATTTTTAGATTAAATATACAAAAATAAGAAAATAAATTAAATTAAATAATTATTTTAATTAAATAAAAAATAATTTTATTTATTTTAATTATAAATTAAATATATAGAAACAAAAAAAATAAAAAACAATCTTTATAATTATTTCATACAAAAAATATTTATATATATTTTTTATTTTAATTATATTTAAAAAACATAGACATAAATTAGATAAAAATTTAGAGATTAAAAAATAATTTATCCAAAAAATGAAAATCCGAATGATAAAATAGGGGTATTTTGATTATTTTATTGAAATTTAATGGAAAAAAAAAATAAAAAGACCAAATTATATAACAAAATTAAATATATGACTAACTAATTAGCTTTTTTTAAAAAATAATGTATTAATTAGGTCAAATAGTTATTTCTTCTATTTTTCTGCAATTTATTTTATTTTTAACCATTAGTTTTGAATATTCAGCACTTCTCTTTTATTGAATACAAATTCTCAGTCAATTCACTTATTTCAGAGATGATAAAAGGATAATACTAAAAATTCAATAATCAAATAAAATTATATTTAGTTGATTGTAATATAATCTAATATGATAAAATATATTTTTAATATTATTATGTGATTCTGGTGCAGCTTAAATGTGATCACACAACATAATTAAACGATTTTTATTTTATCATTGGAAAAATATAATTTAATATGAGTGAAATTCAAATCTAAGGTATATTTTTAAAATAATCTTAATAAACTAATTTTTTTTTTGTAGTTTCAATTTTTAATCTATATTATAAAATTCTTTTTTAATTTATATTATAAATGCGTTTGCGGTCCGCTGGCTCTCTCTTTTCTGTCCTTAGATCTACACACACATTTCCATAGTAAATTCCATTTGCTTCCTTTTCACACAGTTTATATTTTTTTTTATTCTTTGTATTAATTCCATTTTATTTAATATATTTCCATTTGTTTTTTTGGAGACATTAAAATAAATTTGTTTATTAATAAAAAGAAAGAAATTGGGAACTATTAATAAATGATAATAAGAGTGGAAAATTAGAAAAAGGTTTGGCCTTTAGGGGGATAACTGGTAGGAGAAGAGTTATGCAGGTGGGGAACTGGAGACCGGTTATAAGAGCTTTTGGCTACTTACACTATTATTAGCCATTCCTTTTACAGATTTGTTGTATTTGTTGGGTTTATTAAATAACCCTATTTTATGTTCTAATATAAATCCTAATAGGTAAAGGACCTTTGTAGTGGGCCTAATGGGCAAGAGCCCATTAACTGGTTCAACCCTAGTGTAAACCTATATATATGCTAGCTGG
>CANXYC012400668.1:0-11375 GCA_948193065.1 Aleurites moluccanus | reverse complement strand
AGAAGGTTGACCAAGTCACTTACATTATATATATATATATATACATGGTAATCATATGAAACAAATAGTGAATTTTAGTTTTAGAATATCTTAGAACTTTCATTTAATAGTCCGATAGTACAATATCAAGTATATGAGAATTATATGGGTGAACATTAAGAATGTTTGGACGTATTATTTCAAAGAAGCAATAAACAAATGCCATGTTCATACTTACCTTTATACGAATTTATCTTTGAATTTCCTTTAACAGTTTGTTCAACAATAATCTCCTCAATTTCCTTGATTTTCTCCTCCTAAGAAATTTTTCCCAAATATTCAAAATTAGGGTTTTCCTTAATCAATAATACTCAATATGATTTTCTAATATTTAACCATCTTAGAGTTTCTATTTTTAATTCCCAACATCAATTTAATTTATCTCTTAAAGAAAATCTGAAATTTATTTCAAATTTACTGTTCACATTACTATTCATGACAATCCATAAATTCTGATTTCTCCAACATTAATTACCATTAATAGCTTCAAAATGCTTGTAATAAATTCTGCATACCCATAATTAACTATTCTAACTACCTGGCTTTAATAATCTAACAAGCAAATGACATTTGAAAAAATTTTACCTTATTTCTTCAAAAACTGCTTTCCTCAGATAATCTGTTTGGAACTACCAATATATACCTTAAAATATGACAATCTAGAGATTTAATGCATTAATTCAGAATATTAATGCACTAGAAAATAAATGGAACTAATATGAGAAGAATTAAAAAAGAACGAAGAGAAGAAGAAAGAAATTGTGCAGAGAAATCGCTACCGGCACTGGTTAAATAAGCCACTGACCCAAGAATTTTGCTCGCCAGCTTACCTCGCCAACCTGCCTCGGCAATGCCACCTCGCATAAGCCAACTCACAATTCCCACTTTGCTAATCTGCTCCGGCAATGCCACTTCGCTAATCTAATTCGCATATGCCACCTCGCATATGTTGCCTCGCCAAACTCTTCTTACGAACTCCTCTTTGCATATGCCTTCTCGCATATGCCACCTCGGCAATGCCTTTTCGCACAATGCCACCTTGCCTATTCCTCTTTGCCAAACTCTGCTTGCCTATCTCCCTCTTCGTACATGCTACCTCGGCAATGCCTCTTCGCCAACTTGCTTCGCCTATATCCCTCTTTGCGTATGCCACTTCGGCAATGCCTCTTCGTACAATGCCACCTCGCCTATTCCTCTTCGCTAAACTCTGCTCGCCTATCTCCCTCTTCGCACATGCCACCTTGATAATGCCTCTTCGCATAATGCCACCTCGCTTATTCCTCTTTGCCAAACTCTGCTCGAGAGCTGCCTCGCAATGCCACTTCGCATTGCCGGCTCTCAAATGCCAGATTCTGCCGAGCTGGAACCCTTCCTCGATAACTCCTAATTAATCAGTTTGAAAATAAGCTATAAATCTCCAAACTCCCTGATTCTTTTTGTCACTTAAAATAGACATTTAGAGGTCCAGTATATCCAAAATTCAAATCATAAAGATGACTACACAGACTATGGTGACTCTCTAAATTTCACCCTGACTTATTGCCCAAAATCTATCTGAAAAGACCTGAGAAATTCCACTCTCCATTGAGTTATACTTATCCAAATCTCCTGAAATTTTATAGCCAATAACACAACATATAAAGGAACATTTCTCATGTTTACACTTTTGGCTCAAATAGCCTGAATCATTCCCATAAAATTCAAACATTCTTAGATTTCCTGCAAAGAATAATAAACCAGATAGATCCTACTTATGGAGGAATAACTCCTCACACACATAGAATTTTATAGAACCATTTTACAGAATTGAAGATGAGATATACACCTACAACTTTTATATTTTACACTTTACCAAATTATTTCTTTAAAATCATGCAATCAGCCTCATAAAAATTACTCTGCAACCAGAAATTTCTGTATCTCCTCAAAACATTCATATCTTCAATTAATTAAATTCCACAACATACAATTAATAAAATAACAAAATTTGCAGATATTACATTCTTTCCCCCTTAAATAAATTCGTCCTTGAATTTATAATAATCCACCTTAAGCTTGAAATAGATAGGGATATTTGTCTTGCATGCTTTACTCACTTTCCCAAGTGCACTCTTCCATAGCTTGATTTCTCCATAGGACTTTAACCATTGGTATATCTTTATTTCTTAGTTTTTTAACCATTCAGTCCACAATTACAATTGGAGTTTCTTCATATATCAAATCTGGTTGGAGATCCACTTTCGGAACTTGTAGCACATGGGAAGGATCGGCAACAAACTTACGAAGCATTGATACATGAAATACCGAATGCACCTTTTCCATGCTAGGCGGCAAAACCAACTTGTATGAAACTTCTCCAACCTTACTCAAAATCTCAAAGGGTCTAATAAATCGTGGAGATAGCTTGCCTCTCTTGCCAAATCGTAGAACTCCTTTCATTGGAGAGATCTTTAGAAATACAAGATCTCCAATGGAAAACTGAAGATCTTTTCTCTTTGGGTCGACATAGCTCTTTTGGCGACTGAAAGCTGTCTTTAATCTTTCTTGGATCAATGTAACCTTTTCTGACGTATATCTTATCAACTCCGGTCCTTCGATATGCTTTTCTCCAACTTCATCCCAACACAAGGGAGATCTGCATTTCCTGCTATACAAAGCTTCATAAGGAGACATCTGAATTGTGGAATGATAGTTATTATTGTAGGCAAACTCTATTAATGGCAAGTGAGCATCCCAATTTCCTCCAAAGTCTAGAATGCACATCCTTAGCATGTCTTTTAGAGTTTGGATGGTCCTCTCTAATTTTCCATCTGTTTGCGGATGGAAAGCTGTGCTAAAATCAAGCTGTGTACCCAAACATTCTTACAATTTCTGCCAGAACCTCGAGGTGAATTGAGTACCTCTATCTGAGATAATCAAAACTGGAACCCCATGACGTTTGACAATCTCATCAACATAAATCTGGGTATACTGAGAAGCTGCATAAATCGTCTTGACTGGCAAGAAATGAGCCGACTTGGTTAATCTATCCATAATGACCCATATTGATAAAAACTGATAAAAACCCTATCAGCTAGATTCCCAAAGTGCACAATGGACTAATGAATTTACTCTCATTAGGAAGAGTATTCTATCCATAGGGTCATATGGTTTCAATCTCATAAGAAGCATATTGGTCGCAAGACCATCAACATAAAGCATAATTTCAATCAAGTTTAACAAGTAGGAATCATGTGAACTTGATCCAAGAAGGTTGACCAAGTCACTTACATTATATATATATATATACATGGTAATCACATGAAACAAATAGTGAATTTTGGTTTTAGAATATCTTAGAACTTTCATTTAATAGTCCGATAGTACAATATCAAGTATATGAGAATCATATGGGTGAACATTAAGAATGCTTGGACATATTATCTCAAAGAAGCAATAAACAAATGCCATGTTAATACTTACCTTTATACGAATTTATCCTTGAATTTCCTTTAACAGTTTGCTCAACAATAATCTCCTTAATTTCCTTGATTTTCTCCTCCTAAGAAATTTTTCCCAAATATTCAAAATTAGGGTTTTCCTTAATCAATAATACTCAATATGATTTCCTAATATTTAACCATCTTAGAGTTTCTATTTTTAATTCCCAACATCAATTTAATTCATCTCTTAAAGAAAATCTGAAATTTATTTCCAATTTACTGTTCATGTTACTATTCATGACAGTCCATAAATTCTGATTTCTCCAACATTAATTACCATTAATAGCTTCAAAATGCTTGTAATAAATTCTGCATACCCATAATTAACTATTCTAACTACCTAGGTTTAATAATCTAACAAGAAAATGACATTTGAAGAAATTTTACCTTATTTCTTCAAAAACTGCTTTCCTGAGATAATATGCTTGGAACTGCCAATATATGCCTTAAAATCGGATAATCTAGAGATTTAATGCATTAATTTCGAATATTAATGCACTTGAAAATAAATGGAACTAATCTAAGAAGAACTGAAGAAGAACGAAGAGAAGAAGAAAGAAATCGTGCAGAGAAATTGCTACCGGCACTGGTTAAATAAGCCACTGCCCTAAGAATTTTGATCGCCAGCTCGCCTCGCCAACCTGCCTCGGCAATGCCACCTTGCATAAGCCAGCTTGTAATTCCCACTTCGCTAAACTGCTCTGGCAATGCCACTTCGCTAATCCAATTCGCATATGCCACCTCGCATATATTGCCTCGCCAAACTCTTCTCGCGAACTCCTCTTTGCATATGCTGCCTCGCATATGCCACCTCGGCAATACCTCTTCGCCAAATTCCTCTTCGCCTAACTCCGCTTCGCATATGCCACCTCGACAATGCCTCTTCGCACAATGCCACCTCGCCTATTCCTCTTTGCCAAACTCTGCACTCCTATCTCCCTCTTCGTACATGCCACCTCGGCAATGCCTCTTCTCTAACTCGCTTTGCCTATATCTCTCTTGTCATATGCCACTTCGGCAATGCCTCTTCGCACAATGCCACCTCGCCTATTCCTCTTCGCCAAACTCTGCTCGCCTATCTCCCTCTTCGCACATGCCACCTCGGCAATGCCTCTTCACACAATGCCACCTCGTCTATTCCTCTTCGCCAAATTCTGCTCGCGAGCTGCCTCCTCACATTTGCCTGCTCGCAATGCCACTTCGCATTGCCAGCTCTCAAATGCCAGATTCTGCCGAGCTGGAACCCTTCCTCGACAACTCCTAATTAATTAGTTCTCAAAGAAGCTACAAATCTCCAAAGTCCATGATTCCTTTTGTCACTTAAAATAGACATTTATAAGTCCAACATATCCAAAATTCAAATCATAAAGATGACTATACAGACCATGGTGACTCTCTAAAGTTCACCCTAACTTACTGCCCAAAATTTGTCCAAACAGACCTGAGAAATTTCACTCTCCACTGAGTTATACTTATCCAAATCTCTTGAAATTTTATATCAAATAAGACAACACATAAAGGAACATTTCTCATGTTTATACTTTTGGCTCAAACAGTCTCAATCATTCCCAGAAAATTCAAACATACTCAGATTTCCTACATAGAATAATAAACCAGACAGATCCTGCTCAAGGAGGCATAACTCCTCTCACACACAGAATTTTATAGAACCATTTTACAGAATTGAAGATGAGATATACATCTACAACTTTTATATTTTACACTTTACCAAATTATTTCTTTAAAATCATGCAATCAGCCTCACAAAAATTACCTTGCAACCAGAAATTTCTGCATCTCCTCAAAACATTCATATCTTCAATTAATTAAATTCCACAACATACAATTAATAAAATAACAAAATTTGCAGATATTACACTGGATGACTCAGATTCATGCATTTTAATTTCCTGCTATTTAAATTTATGTCATGCACTGAATGACTCAGATTCATGCATTTTAATTTCATGCCATATAAATTTCTGTCATGCACTGAATGATTATGTTTATGCAATTTAGTTTCCTGCCATTTAAATTTCAAGCTATGCCCAATTTATTTTTTATGCCATATCCGATTTTATTTACATGATTTACTTTTTCCATGTCTAATTTAATTTTTATGTCATTTTGAAAATTCAAAAAAAAATATATATAAAATCAAAAATTCAAAAAATAATTTTCTGCAATTTAAAGTTTATCATGTTATCCAGAGTTAATTAGGGGTCTTATTTTAGTTTGTCTGGCCAAAATATATGTCTTTTATCTTTACTCATTTTTCTTTTTATTTTGAATCGAAAAACTAGTAAAGAGAGGCAACTGTAGACACTATATTTTGTCCAGCTTTTTTTAAAAAACATATATTTCTTTTAAAAAAAATAGGATTTTCATATTTTTATCAATTTGTTCAAAAATATTAAGGATAATTAAAATTTAAAAATAAATAAGAATTTTATAATTTTATAATTTATATTTTGAGAAAAACAAACAAAGAATAAAATTAAATTTAAGTTTTTGCCCAATTTTAATTATTTAATTATTGCTTTATGTTTGTTTTAATTAATTAGATTAAGGTGTGATTTTTAGACCCAAGAATAGAAAGCCAAAATTTTTTTAGCCTAATTCAATCTAACCCAAAATCAAACCCAAACTCAAATTTCAGCTCATAGGTTAGAATTTTCCAGAATTAGGGGGGGGGGGGGGGGTGGAATTTTAGTCTTTTCACATGGTTTTCCCCTAATTTGTTCCCTTTATAAGGGAAAAGTTATAGCAAAATTGGAGGAGCCTCTCCTCTCCTGATTTTAATTTTTTTTTCTCTCCATTAGTTCTCTCTCACTCTATCTCTCCTTCTAATTCCCAAATCATCATCTTTGAAAACTAAAACTAAAACAAAAACATAATTTCTTTCAATGTGAAACATTCAATTGAAACCCTAGTCCCTCTTCTTTCTCAAACTGGACCAAGGGGTTGAAGACTGGACTGATGAATGCTGATTTCCCCCCATATATCTTTCAAGTAGAAAGATATAAATCGATGGGAAAGGATAAGCAAGGTCAAGAAAATGAAAATAGAGCTGCCAAAGCCAACCTCGTCTCCTGCATGTCCAATCTTCAAAAGCTTTCTGTCGTCGGTGCACCAAATGTCGCTGCTGTCATCGCTAAATGGGTTGAGCCTCCAAGAGTCATCATCATCAAGAGCTAGCGACGCAATGATTCTCAGTCCCAGACGCAACACTCGAGCACCACTACCTTTTCTGTGGGTTTCAATTAGTTGGATTTCATTCTTGAATTTCTGTAAAACGGGTCTGTTTTCTGTGGGTTTCGGTTTGTTTTCGATATCTGTTATGTATATTTTAATTCTGTGTTCTTTGATTCTGAGGTTTTCCTCTTGTTAATGATTATGGGTTTTATTTCGGGTTTGGTGGTTGAAAGCTTGTTCTGATTTTGGTTGCATTTTCTAGGTTTTTCATTTGAGAGTTCAGTTGCTCTCTATGATATTGGATTCGCATCTGTTGGGTTTTTGCTGATTGTTGATTTCAGGTGTTTGATTTTATCACTGAGTTTGTTTCTTTGAATCTAGTCCCATTATCTTCAACGAATTCGGTGGTAATTTTCCTGTTCTTGGGCTGTGTTTTAACCTTTTTAACCTGAACATGCATATAAATTTTTATATTTAATAAGTATATATATATATATATATATTCATTAATTAGTTTATGGCCCTTCAAACTTTGAAATTGATTCATATAAGGGTTTTGGTTATGGGATTCCATACTGCTGCCCATGAATCGGATTTTGGGGTTTGGAATTCATCTTTGCAACGGGATTTCGTCGTTCAGAATAAATAGCCAAATTAATATTTTCTTTTAAAAATAATAATAATCAATAATTAATAATTAGCCCATGAGAAAATGGAAACTTATGCTGATTTGGGTTTGATTTGAAATGAATATTCTGTTAATTTTGGATTCCTTGTATATATATTTTTTTGTGAGTTTTAAAATAAGAGGAGATGTGTTGTTTTGAAATTCAGGATTTTAGTTATCGAATTTATGATTGGATTCATGTTGTTGAAATTATTAAATACTAAAATATGCTTTTATTTTACAAAAATGTGATTTTTGAATTTGAGTTGAACCCATGAGGGTTTAAAAAGTAAAGAAATATGATGATGACCAAACCCGAAATCAAATTAACAGAATAATTAAAAGAAAGAAAAATAATTTTTGGCGGGGTAAAATTAAGTTAAAATCATTAATTTTGGTTTGGCTTGAATTGGATAACTTTTATTTAAAGTAATTTCAAATTTATTGTTTTATTTCTTTAATGCAAAATTAATTTAATCAATTCATTTACCAACATCAAAAGATAATTTTAGTTTTAAATTTAAAAATAATTAGAATTCAAATAAATGTTACCCAATTTTGAAACCTAAAATTAAAAGATTTCAATTTAAATTGGCAGCTAAAGTTATTAGTTTCTTTTAATATTTTCTGACAAAAATAAATCTGAGCCCTTAAAATAAATAGAATTTATCTATTTATAAGCTTTTGCTTTTTTTTTTTGTTATTTTCTGGTTTTGTCCGCCCTTTTGTGTTTTGTTTATTTTTTAGGTTTTGCAAGGGTTTATTTTTTTCAAAGTTGAAAGCAGATAGATTCAAAACAAACCATATTTTTATAAACTTTATTGTAATTATTATTTTATTGTATTTTAAAATTTTATAATTTAAGTTAATTTTGTAATTTGTAAATATTATTTTTTTAAAAGATTTAATAAAATTGATTTCCCTATTTATTTCTAATATATTCATAGTTATCTTTTTTATTGAATGATCAAAAATAAAAATAATAGATAAAATTAATTAAGCCCAGTCAAAGCCCAAATTAAATTCAGTTTATATTTTCACGGTTAATTTCATCTTTCATTAAAGTTCATAAATAATCTTGTAAATAATTATCATTCTGGTTAAAAGGAAAATAAATAAATTTGCATTGTATAAATAATATAAAAAAATATTTTTTTAAAAGTCCAATTTAATATTTTGAAAATTAACGTGTGGGGTGCCTAATACCTTTCCCATATGTTTGTGACTCCCGAACCCAAACTTTGGTTTGACAGATCAGATTTTTTAAAGGTTTTCAATTGAGCCTTTTAAAACAGATCAATTGGCGGTGACTCCATTTTCCATTTTTATTAAAAATTTATAAGTTTTATTTTTCGCTATTTTATCACGGCGTCTTTAAAAACGTTGTAACAGTTTGGCGACTCCATTGGGGACTTATTTTTTTTCAAAAAAGAGTCACATCTAATTTTCAAACTATTATTTTGGCCTAAAAAAATATTTTTATTATTCATAGTGCAAAATTTATTTTCCTTTTAACCAATAAATTTTACTTTTGTTGTGCATCATATTTAATTTGCAGCATTTTTGTTATTTTACATTTATCTTTTCTTGTTGTAAGCAGCATGATGTTGAGCATAATGTAAAGATGCATTTTAAAATAGGTCACTGATTCTTTGCACACACTTTTAGCCCTATATCCGAGCAACTTATCTTTAGGATTAGAAGAAAGCAACTAGTGGTGCTCGTGAGACTTTTGTCTTCGACAACATCCATGAAATACCTTCGCTCAGATTGAAACTTATTTTGTCTATTATAATACCCGTGGGACTATGAGTCTCGACAGTACTATAAAGATAGAATAGGGCCTTACTACCAATTTAGCGGGGGCAATTTGGGGACCTTTTCGGCCATGTTGAAAAAATAGAAGCAACATATAGAATTGCACTTCATATTTTATTCTATTATTTGATTCATACTGAATTTTTTTAGAAAAATAAAAAATGAAAATTAAATGTTTACATTCATAATAATAATATTTTTTATTTTTGCATCATTATTAAATATTCAATTTTTATTAATTTTAAAAAAACTTATCGATCGCATCACCAGTCTTCTTGTTTCCTAAAATCTCGTTCCTTAAAAGTTTTCATGATTTCTAAGATCAAATATTCTTCCTGAACTCTCAAATCTTGAGCTTTCCAAAATATAAGTTTCCCTGTTTTGAATTTGAGCATGTAAAATATGACCTCACATTTATTTTTCTTATTTTTCCGGTGAAGTAAAAGTAAAAAAAAAAAAGGGATTTCATGTAATATTTTTCTTTTATTGGAGTCAATTGACTTTCATCATACCCTAAGTATAATTTCTTCCAAATAAAAAAAAATATATATATAGAAAAGACCAAAATCCAAAAAAATCTTCCAAAATTGTTTGTGATCTCTATTCAAAGTCATTATTAATGGTTAATTATTTCGATTTGGAAAGCACTCAAATCTCTTTTTTTTTTTCTTTAAATAACCAGTGTCCCACTATCTTTTTGCTTTCTCTTTAAATTCTCATTTCCCCTAATAAATCAAAGTTCAAATTATTCTAAATATTTTGAAGGCCATGTATTTTAAAAATAATGTCCATCATCACTCCACCCTCATATATATTAACCAACATTTTCTCTACCAAAATCCATAAACCCACAACCTTTTCCATTGAAACAATTTGGGACAGACATTTTGAACTCATTCACCGTACTTTCATTGCAAAAAACATCACCTCATTAAAAAAAAAATCAACTATTACCAATTTATTCTTTTTTATTATTCACTCAATTGCTCTCATTAAAATAAGATAAAACATATGCATTTTTAATTCATGGATTATTTTTGACATTTTGATTGTTTGTTACAAGACACTGCTGATAAATATACTAAATGTGAAAACCATTAGCTTGAATGCATGTTATCTTCAACATACCCTTGCAAATTAATTTTCTATTAGACCCTTAAAACCTGAATCATCCTAAAAAATTATCCAAATTCTTTTCATTCAAAAGATGACTCTCACTTCCATTCTATATTCATAATCAATAGCCCAACCATGTCCATCATAAAACCCCAAATATTAGCCCAAGAGTCATCTCAAACCATAGATTCATCACACATTTCATTAACATTCCTTTATTTGTGAATTATAATTAATTGATTTTGTCTCAAAAAGAGATTTTTGCCCACATTAATAGAGATCGAGGGAAGTTTGGGGTTTAGAAGTTCAAAAGTGGAATTTAGCAAAGAGAATCACATTTTATATGGAGATTTATATAGTTGTAGATTCTTTCAAAAAAAAAAAAAAGACAAAAAAGACAGAAAAAGAAAGAAAAAGTGTTGAGAAAAATCTAAAAAATGAGCATTAATGATTTTATCTCCATTCCTTTTGAGAATATTGAGTCTCCATTGACATTTGAAATTGTAAAGAAATTCCCTTTAGGTTTAGAAATGAAAAGTTTCTCTATGGTACTGTCACATCTCCCATTTCAAGAGATATGACGGTCCTAGGGTATGGGGAAGGCATAAGGCCACCTAAACCCGTAGAACCCCCATTCTGCATTTTCTACAGAAAATTTTCCATAACTACTCTACTTTTGCCATTGGTGGAATTTGCGTATAATAATAGTTATCATTCCACCATTGGTATGGCTCCATATGAGGCATTGTATGGCTTGAAGTGTCGATCACCAGTGTGTTGGATAGAATTAGGTGAAAAGGCAATTGAAGGGACTGATTTGATTCAAGAGACTATGGAGAAAGTATTAGTGATCAGAGAAAGAATCAAAACTACTTTTAGTCGACAGAAAAGCTACGCGGATCTAAAGAAAAAGAATTTACAGTTTTCTATAGGTGAACATGTATTCCTTAAAATTTCTCCTATGAAAGGAGTGATGAGATTTGGGAAGAAGGGGAAATTGTCACCTAGGTATTTAGGACCATTTGAAGTATTGGATAGAGTTGGCAATGTGTCCTATC
>CANXYC012400169.1:0-15222 GCA_948193065.1 Aleurites moluccanus | reverse complement strand
TGTTTTACTTTTATTCTAAAAAAATATATAAATAGTAAATGAGTCATTTTAATTAATAAATTATTATAATTTAATTTATTAGATTATTACTTTGCTAAATTGATAATTAAATTTTTTTAATAAATATGTAAATTATATTTATTTATGGACAATTATTGAAAGATTATAAAATAGTGAAGAATTATAATAAATTGTATAAAATAAATAAAAAAGAATATTCTTTTTTGGTGTAAAAAATGATGTTAAAAATAGAGTTATGATTGGAGATAAAATTACTGTTTGATGTGATATAAACTGTAAAATGATGTAAAGTTGACTGTATTTTAGTATTGTGTGTTGGAGATGGCCTAACACTTACAAAATTTTAGCCTCAAATTTTTAGGTGATTTCTAATTAAAATAAAAATAAAATTTTAAATATTCTATTACATTAAATTGAATTTTAGTGATTATATTAAAAAAAAAATTCAAATTTTAATATTTTGAATTCATTTACACTTGAAATGCATGTTTTAAATGCATTATTTCATTATTCTAGACAGGTCTAAAAACGAGAAAAATTTAAAATTTTTCAAAATTTACCTATTTGGTCAAAATTAATAAGAAAAATAGCCTAATATTCATTAACTTTTTTGTTCAATTACTTATTACATAACTCAAGTTTATCATAATTTTTCATTAATATCTCTCACTTACGAAAAAAATAAAAAATAAAATAGTTTTGACCAAATAGATATAATTGCAAACTAATTTTTAAAATAAAAATAAAAATAATTTTTTCGTTCCAAAATAAATGTTATAGTTTCCTTTATTATATATACTAATTTAATTATCTTATTTTATAATTTAAATTATATTTTATCTTAATATTCAAATAATACCCTCATATATTTGATTTTATATAATAAATATAAACTTGAAAAATAAAAATATTTATTATTTTTTGAAAATAAGGAAATTATTATATTTAATTAGGAGAGATATATTAAAATAATAAAAAAAAATGGTTATACTTAATTAAAAGAGTAAATATTAAAATAGTTCAAATTTTTTTTTTTATATTTATGTATTTTATAACTAGGATATTTATTTTGAAACGAAGAGAGTAATATATTTTAAAAGATTTATAAAATTTATAAAAGTTCTTGTTCTTTTTATTAGCTAAAAAAAAAATTACTCTCTTTGTCAATGGAAGCCATTTAGTTGCCAACTCCAAAGAAACTTGCCGCATGGTTGGCCTCAAGTGGTATGTAAGGGACATTGCCCTCTAACTTATTTGAAAGATGCATCTACTATCATCAAACTTGGCAAATTCTCGAGAGTATAGTAGGAACGGAACCTGACAGCATATTATGTGAAAGATTCAACATCTCCAATCTTTGCAACTCCCAAAGTTGCTGCATTAACTTTTTTATTAATTTTGACTAAGATCAAGACTTTCAAGAGAGACTAGATTGCCAAACTCCGAAGGAATACTCTCTGTAAATTTATTCTTGCCAAGATTCAAGAACAATAGTCTAGAAAAATCTCCAAGCTGTTCAGGAATTGTTCCGCCTAAATAATTCAACGCCAAGTTAAGACATTCAAGATCAGACAATATTCCAATTTCAGGAGGAATGCTGCCTGAAAGATTGTTATTATCAAGAACAATAGTCTTGAACAATCTCAATTCCATTACAATTCACCATAGAATCTATTTTCACTTAAATCTACATTTTTCAAAAAAGGGTAGGTACCAAACACTTCAGATATATGTCCTGTGAATTGGTTTCTCTCAAACTCTAATTCTGACTAAGCTACTATAATTTCTCAAGCTTCTTGGGATTTGACCAAAAAAATCATTGTCAAAAACCGCAAAATACTCGAGTAACCCACCAATATATATACCTTGTGGTAAATGACCACTTAATTTATAAGACTATCATAAATTTTTAAAGGAAGAGTACCATAAAGATTGTTAATATCAAGAAAAAGAAAGGAAAAGTTTGTTAGATTTCCAATAGAAGTTAGGATAGAACCAGTAAGATTATTACCTGATAAACAAAGGAAATTCAGAGTTCTTAACATACCAAAATCTTGAGGTACAGAACCTGAAATTTGGTTCCTACCAAAACTAACAACTTTGTCAAGTTTCCTAAAACTTGGAATACAACCACTAAGATTATTATCTGATAAAGCAAGAATTGCAAGAGATTGTAGTCTTCCAATTTCTTGAGGTATAGAACCAATAGTATTATTAACAGACAAATTAAGAACATTGAGCTTTGAAATATTTCCAATTTGTGAAGGAACAGTCCCATATAAAGAATGGTTACTAAGATTAAGTTCCAAGAGATTGGGAAAGGATAAGAAATTGAGATTTTGAAGTGTATCTTTTAAAGCAGAATTAGAAAGACTTGTATTAATAACATTTCCAGCTTTATTACAGTAGATTCCAAACCAGTTACTACAAGGGCTTGTTTTGTTTCTCCAAGAAGACAGGGGAACCTGGCTTGGTTATCAAGACTGGCTTTAAGTATTAGTAAAGCCTCTGCTTCAATTCCTATAGCAAATATAAGGATTTGAGAATAAATTATTAGTACCCAAATGGGAATTAAGTAGAAAGAAGCCATGGATTTTTTATTTATCAAGAAGATTGAAGGGAAGGTGTACTTATAGAAGAAAGTGGTAGCCCAGTGTAGGTCATCTCAATTAGAATTCTTCATCTACTAATGGAAAAAATCTAAGAATTTCTCTTATGCGAGTGGAGATATTTTTATCTAAATTTTATCCACACATCATATTATAGACTAACAATTAATGATAAAATTAACTTCATGTACATTATCCTGTTAAATTAAATTATGAAAAGAAGCAAAAAATTTAAAAAAATAATACTCCTATGTTTAATTTAATTTAATTATTATTATCTATATTTTCAAAATCGAACTTGACCAGATTAATATATAATTAATTTAATATTCGGTCCGATTCAAATCCAATCCAATTCAATTATTAAATTTCACTTAAAAATAAAAAAATTCAGTTGTTATCACCATTCAATTTCAAATTGATTCAATTGTAAAATAAAATATCATGACGTGTATATCTAGAGAATAGTCACTTCAAAATGAATTATTCTCATATAATATCTATTTAATTCAAATTTTTTATTTATTTCCCAAATATATGTATTTGGCTAAAAATTCAAAATTCATTTTCATATTTCGAAACAAAGATGAAAATGAAAAGAAATCCAATAAATTTATATTTTATTCTTTGGTAAATCAATTGTAAAATATTTTTTTATTTCTAAAATATTCAATATATGTTTTAAGTCTCAAACTTCATGACCTCTTAAATAGTTATCAAACTCTTAACCATTTAATCTAAATGTTAGCTATTAACCATCTCCTCCTCAAAATAATTTTATATTATTAAAACAAAAATATTGATAACCTCTTTCTAAAATAAATGAATAATAAATTTTATGTATATGGTAAAATAAATTTAAATTTTAAAATAAATATACAATAATTTTTAAATATATTGTAAAATAAATTTAAATTTAAAATAAATATACAATAATTTTTAAATATATTGTAAAATAAATTTAAGTTTTTAAAATAAATTAATAGTAAAATTTAAATATATTATAAAATAAATTTAAATTTTTTACACTAAAAATTATATTTTTTAATTTTTATTTACTCAAAAAATTTATTATTTTTAAATTTCTTATTATCTTTTTATACTATTACTATTTTAAATTCTAAAATTATGTTTATATATTTTTATTTCAAATTATTCTATTAAGTTGCTCATAAAATTTTATTTTTTATATATAAAATATTATATAATATTAATTTAATTATTTTTCACTCAATTTTAGTTGAACCTTTAGATTATTATTATTTTTGCACAAACATACCTGTTTGGGCTTTAACTGGGTCTTAGTTGAGCCCAAAGTAAATGGAAATTAAAATTGCGACAGGCAAAGCCCTTGTACCTTTGCCGGTAAGATCTCGCCGCAGCCAGCATTTTCTGCTCATCCTCTACCTATCGATTGCTCTCCTTCAGGTACTAACTCACTCTCTCTTTCCTTTTCTGTTTGGTTTCCTGGAAAACCTACTAAAGAAAGAAAATCCAATATTGTTTTCTAGTATTCTTCTCTTTTGGTTCATTACAAAAGGGGCTTAGGATTTTGTTGTTCTGGAAATTTGAGGGATTAATTCTTTTTCTGCAATTGTTATATTCAATTTGGTGTGTATATAAAAGCTTTATAAAAACATAACCCTAATTTTCTTCATATAAATATTTTATATTTTTAATTCATTTTCTCAACTTGTTTTAGTAGTTCTGAAATCTTATGTTAATGTCTTTTTTCTTTTTAATTAGGTTTTACGTAGATTGATCTTATTATTGATGTTCACTTTGTGTAATTTCAGATTCTATTCACTACTACTATTACAAGATGGCATCTAAATTTTGGGGACAGGTTTGTTGTAGTTTCTACTTTCTAGTGTTTATATATATATATAGGGATTCAATGTTCTTGGTGAAGGTCTTATTTGTTTTCCTTTTTTAGAGTGGAAGCGACTCTGAGGACGAAGAGAGTGATATTGAAGAGATTGATAATGAGGAAACTGGTGAATCTGCCACCCAAGCCCCACAAAACAGATATCTCAGGGGAACAGCTAGTGATAGTGATGAATCTGATGACCAAAAGCGTGTCGTCAGGTCGGCCAAAGACAAACGTTTTGAGGAGATGTCGGCTACTGTTGATCAAATGAAAAATGCAATGAAAATCAATGATTGGGTCAGCTTGCAAGAGAGCTTTGACAAAATTAATAAACAGCTTGAGAAAGTCATGCGGGTGACTGAATCTGATAAGGTTCCGAGCCTTTACATAAAAGCTCTTGCAATGTTGGAGGATTTCTTGAATCAGGCTTTGGCTAATAAGGAAGCAAAGAAAAAGATGAGCAGTAGTAATGCTAAGGCCTTGAACTCAATGAAACAGAAACTAAAGAAGAACAATAAGCAGTATGAAGATTTGATTAATAAATTTAGGCTGAATCCAGAAAGTGAGGTGGAACTAGAGGGAGATGATGAGACAGAAGAGGAGGAAGATTCCGATCTAGAATTCGTGGAGGACCCTTCAAAGATTGGAATGTCTGATGAGGATGAGGAGGATCATCAGGATAATCGAACTGAGATTGAAGGGGATTGGCAGAAGATGATGAGCAAGAAAGATAAGCTCATGGATAGGCAGTTTATGAAAGATCCTAGTGAAATCACATGGGATATAGTAAACAAAAAGTTTAAAGAGGTTGTGGCTGCTCGAGGTAGGAAGGGAACTGGAAGATTTGAGCAGGTTGAGCAACTAACTTTTTTGACAAAAGTTGCTAAGACCCCTGCACAGAAACTTGAGATTCTTTTTAGTGTTGTCTCTGCGCAGTTTGATGTGAATCCAGGGCTCAGTGGTCATATGCCTATAAATGTATGGAAGAAGTGTGTACAGAATATGCTGGTTATTCTTGATATTCTGGTCCAGTATCCTAACATTGTAGTTGATGATATGGTTGAGCCTGATGAGAATGAAACCCAGAAGGGGGCAGACCATAACGGGACAATTCGGGTTTGGGGTAATTTGGTGGCTTTCCTTGAGAGGATAGATTCTGAGTTCTTCAAGAGTCTGCAATGCATTGATCCACACACACGTGACTATGTCGAGAGACTGCAGGATGAACCAATGTTTCTGGTTCTTGCTCAAAATGTCCAAGAGTATCTTGAACGGGTTGGAGACTTTAAAGCTGCATCAAAGGTTGCCCTAAGGCAGGTTGAGTTGATATATTACAAGCCGCAAGGGGTTTATGATGCCATGAGGAATTTGGCTGAACAGGCAGAAGATGGGGATGGTGAAAAGTCAGGCGAGGTTGAGGAAAATAGGAGTCCCTCTGCCTCTGTTATCACTCCTGAGCTTGTGCCTAGGAAGCCTAGCTTCCCTGAGAGTAGCAGAACAATGATGGATGTGCTAGTCTCTCTCATATACAAGCATGGAGATGAGCGAACTAAAGCTCGTGCAATGCTATGTGATATTTATCACCATGCTCTTCTGGATGAGTTCTCAACTTCCCGTGACTTGTTATTGATGAGTCACTTGCAGGATAGTATCCAGCACATGGACATCTCAACCCAGATTCTTTTCAACAGAGCCATGGCACAGCTGGGTTTATGTGCTTTCCGTGTTGGGCTAATCACTGAAGGACATGGCTGCCTTTCGGAACTGTATTCTGGTGGAAGGGTAAAGGAGTTGCTTGCACAGGGCGTTTCACAAAGTCGCTATCATGAGAAGACTCCTGAACAGGTACCATTCTTTCTGTATTGTTTTGTATATTTGTCATATCTGTGTCCATTGGTGATTGCTGTCTCTAGTGTTTTCTCAAGTTCTGAACTTGTTTACTTTCAAATTACCGTTGCCTTTATGGTTTTAAAGTTAATGAAGATTAGTTTTTGGGTTATTGCATAATTAAATGGAAGGCATTCAGCATGTTGTAGAAGATCTCTGTTAGCTGATAAGGACCAATTGTTATAATATTGCATGTAAAAAAGAAATGGTGAATTGCATGGAATGGATTTTGTAATGCATTATGCTTTTAGCCTTTTATGATGAGTGCTTTATGCATTAACCATGTCAATGTTGAATTTCATTTTTCTTTGCTTCCATTTTTTTGAATGGTTATAATTTCCCTGTCACAGAATAGCTGCATAAACACTGTTTATGCAGAATGTTGTTATTTTATATCGGTGACAGGCATTAAGAGTTGGTACAATACTTGTAAACTTCTTTACAAGCATGTGCAAATATTGCTTATTTTATTTTGCAGGGTATGAATGGAAGGCAAAAATGTTGTCTTACTATTTCGTTGCTTATGAAACTGGCCCTTATATGAAATTAAAATCATGTCACAAAGCTTTTTTATCAAAGCAACTCTCATGTTGGTTGAGAGATGCATGAAAAGAATTGACTTTTTGTGATGTTGCTAGTCAAAGTTGAACTAATTTTTGTATGCTCTTGGATTTTTTCTTTTTTTTTTTTTTTGGTTTTGAATTTTGATAATTTTTGTTTCTCCATAATTTTTTATTTATTTCAGAGGTAATTGAGTAAATGATACAAGTTTGATGTTAGATATTACATGAGCTTGTGTCAGTTTGCCTCTCATGACTATGTCTGACATGGGATTTTAACCTTTTTTATGTTCTGGGTTTTTAAGTCTCCATGTCATGATGGTTGCTAGTCAAGTATATTTTGGTTATGAATCATGACATTTCACTCAACATTCCTTATGTGTTCCTTTCAACGTTTGTTCCCCCTCCTTTCCTGTTCCCTATCCTCCCCAGGTGGGGATGCTATAAGCTGACAATATGGAGATGTAGAGTAATTGCAATTTTTTAAATTATTGACAGGTTTTTGTATAGTTACATACAAAAGATTGTCTATCTGGTACTTTGTGAGCATTGTTCTTTAGCCTTAGGGAGTGTTCTGCTGCTGCTATTACAAAGTGATGGACATATGGACTGGTACAGAATACGAAATAAATTTATCCATGAGATTGGAACTTGTTTAACATAGTGTTTGGAACAAATGAACAAGAAATTCTATTGATTTGCAAATAAAATTTGAAATTCTTTTGATTTGCATATGAATTTCATTAAAAAATTCATTTGTAAACTGATTTACTTGTTTGGATTAAATGTAAAATTCATTTAGAATGTGTGGCTATGTGATGTACTTGGAGGTCATTAGCTTTATTAGCTTATATTTAGTTTAGAGCATATGAAAATTCTGTCAATTTGATTCAAGCATAGCCAATTCCATAGAATAAAAAATTTAGAATTCTAAATGAATTTTCAATTTTGCTGAACATCTCTAGTATGGATTTGCAAATGAATTCCTTGAAGTTTATGGAATTCATTTTACCAAACAAGCACTAGAGCTAAAAGAGCTAGTGCTTTGTTTTTTTTTGTAGTATCACATGTAATCCAACTGTCCTTTTTGGCTACATGTATTTCATCTTGTTAAAATGTGAGCACCATGAACTGCATAATTGCCTTTGGTAGCAAGAACTGTGTTACAGAATACTAGATTTATTTTCATTTGTTGGATTATTTAATTGCTTGAGATCAAAAATTATTGTCATTGTTTGATGCATTTGGATCAACTAGCTTATTTTTTAAATTATGTGTAAATTGTTTTTTCTAGCATCCACTGGCAATTGTAAATTTGTTTTAACAGGAAAGGCTGGAAAGAAGACGCCAAATGCCATATCATATGCACATAAACCTTGAACTGCTGGAGGCTGTGCACCTTATTTGTGCCATGCTACTGGAGGTCCCCAACATGGCAGCCAACACACATGATGCTAAACGAAGAGTCATTAGCAAGACATTTAGGCGGTTGCTTGAGGTTAGTGAGAGGCAAACTTTCACAGGGCCTCCTGAAAATGTCAGGGATCATGTGATGGCTGCCACCCGAGCTCTTACCAAGGGAGATCTCCAGAAGGCTTTTGATGTTATCATGTCTCTTGATGTCTGGAGGCTCCTTAAGAGCAAAGTCACTGTTCTTGAGATGCTTAAAGCCAAGATTAAGGAAGAAGCTCTAAGGACCTATCTTTTTACCTATTCCTCCTCTTATGAGTCACTTAGCCTGGACCAGCTCACCAAAATGTTTGACCTCTCAGGAGCTCAAACCCACAGCATTGTTAGCAAAATGATGATCAGTGAGGAGCTCCATGCAAGTTGGGACCAGCCTAGACAATGTATTGTCTTCCATGACGTGGAGCACACAAGGTTGCAGGTTTTGGCATTCCAATTAACAGAGAAGCTGTCAGTTCTCGCTGAAAGTAACGAAAGGGCTATAGAGGCAAGGATTGGTGGCGGCGGTTTGGATCTGCCTCTAAGGCGAAAAGATAACCAGGATTATGCTAGCATGGCTGCTGCTGGTGGCAAGTGGCAAGACAATTTATCTTTCACTCAGGGAAGGCAAGGTTCAGGTCGTTCTGGGTATAATGTTGGTGGTGGCAGACCACCAGCACTAGGCAAAACTACTGGTGGTGGCTATTCAAGAGGTCAGTCACGGGAAGGTGGATATTCTGGAGGGTCACGATATCAAGATGGTGCATATGGTGGGTCAGGAAGAACTTCTGTGAGGGGATCTCAGTTGGATGGTTCAAACCGTATGGTTAGTCTCAACAGGGGGGTTCGTGCTTGAACATAGTAAGAGAGGCAACCTTCCAAAGCAGCAAAGTCTTTTTCTGTGGGAATTTTGTTGTTTCCAAATTTTTATTTATTTATTATTATTTATTCCATTTCTATTTGTAAGCAGAATTGGCACTTGAAAAATTAAGACTTGTAACAAGCTTTTTTTGGGCTAATGAGAGGATGCCAAGTAATAGTTACGTCGGATACTGAGATGGATGGAATGACATGTTCAATATTTAGCAGTATTGCTCTCTGAGAGTTGTGTGTTTTCTCGATCATTGATTTCCAAATCTTTGATAATTTCAGGTGGCTAATGTCATGGAGGAGAGGGGGAGATTGGTGTGCTCATGTTTTTTCCACCTAATCTTTCAGTTTCGGAATTGACTCTGATTCTATCGAATCAAAATTCATTGATTCTTCATCTGACATTATTTGATGTTGGAACTTGGAACTACATAGCTCTGCGGCCACGAATAGAAGTAAAAACAAAAATTGCATTACGAATTTATCTTGCATGTTCCTGAAGTTGCTGCCTGATTTTTGGCTGGGCAGGACGAAGCCTTATTTAGTATGACATTCCTAAATTTGGTTTAATAATCACTCCAGTTGGCCAAATTGGCAAGTGAATATTAAAATGGAAAAACCAGTTGATTTTTTTTTTTAAGCATTAGAAGTCTATAAATGCAAAGAACAAATCCTTTTAACTTCCATTCTAAAGAAACAAAATTGGTTGTTGGCTAAGTTACATTACGTCTGCCACAAATTTATAATAAAGGATAAATAACATCCCTAAATTTTCTCATAATTAGCATTTTACTCCATCTTATATTCAAAATCATCACTTTTAATTTATATACTCATTTTAGTAAAAATTTAAGAGATCAAAGAGTTGTATAAATTAAAAACTAAAAAGATAGCCAGTAATTCATAATTTTATGAAATAGAGTAAATTATTTTTCATTAAATATAATTTATGATGAAACAATATGGCAGATGGGGATGTAGCTCAAATGGTAGAGCGCTCGCTTTGCATGCGAGAGGCACGGGGTTCGATCCCCCGCATCTCCAATCATTAAAATCTTTGGGATTATAAGATTTTTCATTAAAAAAGCTTAATTACGAAATCTTTGGGATTATAAGATTTTTCATTAAAAAAAGCTTAATTACGAAATAAATTCTCAATTTTTAATATTTTTTATAATTTTATTATATATTTATAATTTTTTAATATAAACTTATTAATTCATTAGAATATTAACATAGATTAAATTTAGGATTATATATTTTCTCAGGGTCTTTATGTCAATTACCAACCTCTTTTATCATTAAAAAAAGTTTTAATTATAAAAAACTTCTTAATTTTTTATATTTTTATAATTTTATCAAAAACTTAAATACCAACTTATTAATTTATTACATTATTATCACGAATTTAAATTCATATAAAATAATTTTTTTTATGATAAAAGCCATTAATGAAGTATTTGAGAATGGAAAAGCTGCAGTATGAACAAAATTTGAAATTCTCTTTAATATTCATTATTAAATTTATCCTTTTTTATAAATTTTTAAAATTTTATATAATTTTAAGTATTTAAAAAATATTTAATAATTAATAATGATATGAAAATTTAATTTTTTATTTTTAATATAGTAACTTTGTTTGAATAAATGAAGTAAAATAAATAAAAATAACACTATAAGATAAATTAATAAATATGATATGATATTGTTTTTGATATGTTTAAATTGTTTTATTTTATATATATATATATATATTAAAACTGGGTATATAGATAAAGTTTGAAAGTTGAGATATATAAAGAAAATTTGATACTCTTTTTATACTCATCATATCATTTGAATTTTTTGTAAATTTTGTAAATTTTTATAATTTTAAGTACTTAACAAATGATTAAAAATAAATGTTTAGTAATGAATAAAATATTTAATATGAAAATATAAGATTTTTATTTTTACATGTAGTAATTTTATTTTGACTTTTGATAATATGACTTTTTTATTTATTAAATACCCAATAGTGAACAACATGCAATTAAATAATATGTAAAAATGAGCAATAATTAATCCTTATGTCTTATTTCTTAATTTAATAACAGTCCAAATAAAGGGATGATTTTATTGCTAAACTAATCAAATTCTTATAAATATAATTATGGCAGTATTTAGATTTGGATCAATTTAAAATAAATATGAAATATCATTTTAAAATTTAAAAAATATTAAATAATTTTTTGAGTATTTGATAAATTAATTTAAAATATAGTTTTAAAATTTAAAAATAAAAAAAAAATTAAGTTAAACACATTAAATTTTTTTAAATTGCATTTTTAAAATTTTATTTATATGCAGAGACCCTAATTAATTTTACAGCAAAAAAAACAGTGATACAGAGATAAGGATTTGTTATCAGAACTAACTTATCCGATCAAGATACATTTGTTTATTGGATTTGTTACATATCCGATATTTTTTAAAATTAGTTTAAAAGCTTTTCCATTTTTGTCAATAAAATGATATGAAAAAGATCAAATTTTGCAAAACCCATTTACAAGAAAAGACAAACAGAAACAACTAGTAGTTAACTTTGTTTTAACTACCCTTCATACCCAGTCCTACAAATAGTTGTTTCTTTACATATAATTGAATATGGCAGAAGAACATCCCAACTCTAAAGAAATAGAGTCATCACCGTCTCAGGAGCAAAACCCAACAAAGGAAACGGAAATGAGTAGAAGTTCAAGCTCACTATCTGCTCCAACACCTTCTTGGTTCACTCCTAAAAGGTTCCTCCTTTATACTCTTCTTTGATTCCTTAATTAGCAATTTTTTTCTGGGTTTTTCTCTAGAATTTGAAACAAGAATTGGAATATCTCTTTATTTGGGTGTTCATGTTTTGGATGGGTAATGCACCTATGGTTTTGAGTGATTTGGGGGTTTTGGTTGTTGTTGTTGGTGATGTTCTGGACAATTGGATGAGATAATTTTTCTTAGTTAGGTGAAGCCAAGAGGAAAATAAGCGTACATGACTTGGACTTTGAAATTTTTAATGGTAATGAGGAAAAATAATGGAAAATGTACTATCTTAATTCTAAACTTTTTGTTCATTTATGTTTGATTGGAATGTATTAGTGAATGTTTAATTGGACTACTGATACACTTTTTAATTTTAGAAAAAAAAAAAGGTATTTGGCCAAGTTATTGATGATAAGAAGCTGGGTTTGTTTGTTGGTTTGAGTGACATTGATCACGCTTTGATGCCCTGATTTTGCGTTTTCTATCTGGAACTTATATTTTGAGTTAGGATTGTTTGTCTTAGTACTGATTTGTAAATTTTATAAATTTTATCATCCATATGTGAAGTTCATTGCTGAATGCATCCTAAATCTGTTTTGTAAAGTTTTTTTTTTTTCATTTTTTTTTCAGGCTGCTTGTTATCTTCTGTGTCATCAACTTGATAAATTATGTGGATAGAGGAGCTATAGCAAGCAATGGTGTCAATGGGAGTCGCAGGAGTTGCTCAAAAAGTGGTACATGCACATCTGGTACCGGAATACAGTAAGACTTAGGCTTTTATTTGAACCTCTAAAACTTTCTTTGCAGGCATTTAATATTAGACTAATGGCCATTGCATTCTTTTCCGATGGTGGTTCCTTTTTTTTTTCCTGGTACTGGTGGGTGTAAAGACATAGGCGACCTAAGGCCAGGCAGGGGGCACTTGCCCCCCTTAATTTTAAAATTTTTTTAATGTAAAATTATTAGTCCTTGTAATTTATAAAATTAATAAAATAATACTTTTATTTTAAAAAATTAATTTTACTAAAGTATTATTTAATTATATATTATTTAATTTTCTTTTTTAATTTTTAAATTTTTTTTAAGTTAAATTACTACTCAATCCTTAAAATTTATTAAAATTAATAAAATAATTATTTTATTTTGAAAAATTAATTTTTTAGTCCTTAGAATTCATTTATAAAAATTTTGGTCCTTTCCTAAATGTGGGTACCTCCTCCCCTTCCTAAAAATCATGCCTCTACCCCTTTGTAAAGACCATGGCCTCCCTTGGTGGTGGCCCTTGTTGTGTACCTAAACCACTTGGTCGGAAAGAAAGTCCGGAGTCAATTTAGTAGCTAGGGTTTATACCTTCATTGGCCTTTGCAATGGACTTAAACCACTAGATTGTCTTTGAGGTGGGTGTTACAATCTTGCCTCCTTAAGCATGCAGCATCCTTGTTGTGGCTATCTATTAGCTAACTAGGCTAGGATCCTTTCCTGGGCAGCATGTCCTTGCTGGCACTCTAATATTGCTGGATATGAACTTAAGCCACTTGGTCTAAAGGGCAGATCTGGATTACTAAGTAGCTAGGGGTTTGCATTTTAAACCTCTTTTCTTCCTTCTATCCCATCAAATTGAGGGGTGATACAGTGGTATGCTAAATTCTTGTGTTTCTACTTCAAATGAAAACTTAGACTTTATATCTCTAATAGGTCATCTCATGCATCAGCTTTTTGGGCATAAATGCATGGACATGCACAACTGACCTCTACTGAAATTTAATTAACAAGAAAGAGGGTAACTAGGATTGACACTCCCCCTCGCTCAGTCAAAGAAGCTTTCGTGCAGCGTTAAGAGACATTAATCTCTAACAATAAAAAAGTAGAAGAGTAAAATTATTTGTAAGAAAACAGATATGGCTAAGTCTGTTTCCTTATGGGGAAGCTCAAAATGTGAAGATCAAGAAACCTGCTTGTCTAAGTGTCTATCCACTGCCACAGAAGCGACTGAGTTTAGCAACTCTCAAACTAATGAACTTTTTTTCCAGGATAAATTCATTTTATTCTTAAATGATGTGGAATTTATTGTCAGTATACTCTTCTATAACTTCTATTCAACCGCTTGAGCTCTAACACAAATTAGTTACCCACATATGAAAGACATTTTTACTTAATTTTGGTTCCTTTTGTACAGGGGTAACTTTAATTTAAACAATTTTGAAGATGGAGTTTTATCATCTGCTTTCATGGTTGGACTTCTTATTGCTTCTCCGATATTTGCATCTATAGCAAAGAGGTAATGAGTTTCAGGCGCATCTTGCTGACTGATGACTACTTATGATTTACCATTTCCAAAATTATTATATAGTGGAGATTGATGGAATAAAAAGTTGGCTATTATCAAATAAAAGTATGGTGACAGATTAAAAACTTGAAATTCAATGAGAAGTAATTGCTTTAGTATATGATCCTTGTGTAAATAAATACACTTAAGGATGGGATGTTGCTTTCATGTTAATGATGACGGTTGATAATCATGATTAATTAGAACTGGTTGAAACTTTTCTTTTTTGAAAGAAAATTTAATTCATGTTTTATTTGCGGGGAAGTATTCCCCAGAAATAGTTAACTAATGTTCTACCCTTTGTCATTCTCCCAAGCATCAATGCTGGTGGAGCTTCAATTGTTTGAAATTGGCAATACTGAACCTTTGTGCTTGCAGCATATTTAAGATCACTGCACTCTGTAAACATTACGAAAGATTTTAATCACAAAAAAGTCTATGTTTGTGCATTTCTGAATTGGAGCAAGTGTTTTATTGCAAATTTTTTTATCTGACAGATGTGGTCTTGACAAAATTAATATTTCTCGAAAAAGGATCTTCCTATCCACAAAATTATTCTCAAGTTCAAATGGTTGAACAGTAGACTCCTATAGTATTTTGTGCATTCTAACTTCTTAGCCTCAAGTTTGATACATGCCCAAAATAATGTTCAATTGTTTTACTGTACCATGATATGACATAATTTTGACTTTTCTCACCTCCATGCTTGTTTGCTGAGTTAGTTACATGAACTACAGAAAAAAAAAAAAAAAAAAAAAAAAAAAAAAAAAAAATTACCATTTTTTATACTGCAATGAGGGTTGGAATATGATTTATTTTAATAGATTTACTTTTTAAGTG